>BQNB010002652.1:1121-122470 GCA_026074375.1 Tanacetum coccineum
ATCTAGGGGGTGAGCAAAAAAACCGAAATAACGAAAACCGAAACCGAACCGAACCGAAAACAACCGAACCGAACCAAATTTGCCAAAACCGAACCGAACTACGAATTCGGTTCTCGGGTTGGATATGGGTTTGACAGTCTAAACCGAAAACCGAACCGAAAACCGAATTTATATAAATATGTATATTTTTTATATATTTATATATATAAAAAGATCAATAAAATTTTATATAGAAAAAAATTAATATTTATATTTATATATATATATATATATATATATATATTTATATTATATATATATATAAAGATCAATAAAATTTTAACCTAATATTGAAAAACACATTTTTTGTTTGAAATAATTTTTTTGGCTAAATATATTTGTATATTTTTCTTTTTTTTAATAAATTGTGTAATTCGGGTAAACCTGAAAACCGAACCGAACCGAACTAGGATTCACCGAACCGAAAACCGAATTTGAATTCGGTTTGGGTCAGTATATGGGTTGACCTTAAAAAATCTTTTAACCGAACTAACCGAACCGAACAAACCGAATAACCCGATAACCGAACCGATCAACACCCCTAATTGTATCTTATTTTTAGATTATAACTAAAACTTAAAGGGATAAATCAGAACTATTCCTAAAATAAGCTATAAGCTATGTTTTTGTTTTAGTGTTCTTGAAGTTTACAAGCTTATGTCCTAAGGTAGGTTTCCAATGAGTAGGGTATATGGTTTGAGTGGGCATAGCATGTTGTTTGGAATAGAGAGCAATGAAAGATTATGCTTCTTGGTCCAAGCTATGTTTGTGTTTCCTAGCTAGTGATGCCTAATCCTCTTTGTTCAAGGTTGTATAGTAAGGATGATATGCTATATGGCCTTGAAGTAAATGTTCAGGAAATGTAGCTAGTTGAGTACATTATATGTCATCACAAATCATTGTGGATGCTGGCTGAATGATATATGAGTGTCATATTTTAGAAAATGTAGTCATGGAGTTATGATATGGCGAATTAAGGTGAACATGCTTATTTGGTTTGCATCCTGATGTTTAGGTGATGTATCAGAGTTGATTTGTTGTATCTCTAATGGCAAGTATAGTTAGTAGTATTCAAGATATAAGCATGTGTATATCCTTTCTTTTTTTTATTGATGTAATATGTTGTTATTAAAAGCTTCTCGAAGCAACTTCTAAAAAACTTGAGTTTAACGTCATTTTACAATATTGTGTTTCATTTACTTAATTAAACATGTCGAAAAATTTGAATGATATTTAGCTTTTAGGACATCCATCACGTTAAACTTCTATAAAGGTTTATAATTCATCAATGTCATTAAATTTTAATCTTTTGATTATATAAACTTATTTCCAATATACATAAACTCTTAAAAGCTTTATAAACATTACATATACCTCAAATGCATTAAATTGTAAAAATGTTTAAGATACTAGACCTTTTGTGAAAACCGAAGATGTTTTTCACCAATTAAACTAAATGCACTCATAATGTTTGAGTTGATTCATGAATTAAAATGGATTGTTTACTAATAACTGCAATCATGTTGGTGTCATATATGTATTTCTTTATATTTCGCTTCTTAGTTATAGTTATTTTAAAAATTATTAATAGTGACACACTTTGATATCGATAAAGGATGTCCTCATTACCACTTTGTTGATATACTCAAGTAGGGCTGAGCATATCGGACCGTCGACCGGATCGGATCGGAAAATCAGACCGAACCGAACCGAACGTATTTCGGTCCGATCCTCGATCCATGCTTTTTGTTACATTCGGTCCTCGGTCCTGTCCGGTCCGGTTCGGTCTTACAAAAAACCCGATGATTATGCCTTGTAGGACCGGACCGAAGACCGAACCGGACCGGACCGGACCGACCCGGAACGGACCATACCATTTCGGTCTGATCCTTAGTCCGGCATTTTGGACCAATTCGGTTTCGGTCCAGTCTGGTTTTCGGACCGTGAGCACCCCTATACTCAAGTACAACTTTATCGATATATTTATATAAATTCGGTTTTTAGTTTGGTTTTCGGTTCAGATTGTCAAACCCATATTCAACCCGAAAACCGAATTTGTAGTTCGGTTCGGTTCAATTTTGGCAAATTCGGTTATGTTATTAGTTCGATTCGATTGTTTTCGATTTATTCGATTTTTTTGGTTGTTTTCTCACCCTTATTATTTAGTTCATTGCATCTTATTATTGAAAGTGATTCTCTAAATGCGGTGTCTTGGGTTAATCATTTGGATGAGAGGCCATGGAGATTGCTTCATCACTTTCACGAGATTGATGCTTTCCTATCTGTGAGTTCTAATAAATTGGTCACGCATGATAAGCGAGAGCATTATAATGATGCTGATAAGTTTTCCGAAGAAGGTGTATCTCGATCAGTTCCATTGGCCGTTTGGCAAATAGTTTGAGTGGCGTTCTTTCGGGTGTTGTTTAGGTTGTGTGTCGGAACCTTCTTGGTTTTTTCTTCTCTTTTTATCGTTGTATGATGTAGATCATATGTGTTTTTGTGGGATCAAGATCATTTCAAGTTATAGTCAAACATGGTAGATCATGTTCACCAATCACAAATAAGATAAGTACATAAAACATTTTCTTTTAGTAAAAAACATAGGCCCACTTATTCATTAACTCTCACAATAAGACTAACATGATGAATCATGTTTGATCATAACTTGAGAGGATCTTGATCCGTTTTTGTGGTATGTAGTAGTGCATTTTTAATGAAGATCATCTTTAAAAAAAGGTTTAAATACCTTGTGTAAAATTTTGTTTTTAGAATAGTATTATATATGTCTTCAAAATTGAAACGTTCACCCAGTAAAACTTAAATTCTATTGGGTATGAAAACTTATACGATTTCAACTTTTTACTTTTATTTTGTAATTGTCAAATTTAATTTTTTTCATGTGTGAATCTCAAAATCACAAAGGCCTAATGATACGATAGGGCTTTGATTGGTATTTCTTTTTTCTTAGTGATTGTAAGAGAGGGCGCTTGGCTATGTTATAGCAAAGGAAGGCAGATGCATCGAATGACGAAGAGAGACGGCTTAGCAGGGAAGGTATTGGTAATCGTCAAAGATACAACTAAATAAACATTTTGTACAACCAAATTATACAAAAAACTTGAAAATTCAAACAAATATATTATACAACCAATTAAAACAAAATTTTGTTTGAAAATAGTTTTTAACATTAAATCCCACATCGACTAATATAAAAAAATGTTGGCAGCTTATATATGATATTGTACATGGAGTAGTCGTGTTTAGAATAGTATTATGTCTTCAAAACAGAATTGCTTGCCAAATAGAACATAAATTCTATTTGGTGTTCGGCTCGAATTTGAAGACTTATATGATTTCTTAAACTTTATTATATTTGTAGTTTGGTTCGAATATTTGGTGATCGGCTCGAATTTGAAGACATATGATTTCTTAAACTTTTTATATTTGGAGTTTGGTTCGAATTTGAAGACTTATATGATTTTTTAAACTTTTTTATTTTTATTTTGTACAGTAATTGTTAAATTAAAACTTTTTATGTGTAAATCCGAGATAATATGCATAAGTTAGTGGGTTGACACTTTAGTCGACTAACAATTAAATCGATTTATCGACTTGGTATGATATATACAGAAATAGACTGAACCTCCTACTTAGTTAGTGAGTTGACACATTGATCGATTAACAATTAAATCGATTTATCGACTTAGGTTTCATTTGTTTTTTTAAACAGACATAAGAGTGTGAAAACACTTCTTTCTATTTCAATAATTCAGACACTTATACCTCTTATTTCCACTTATTTCTACAATAGTTCAGTAATTCAGACTTTTATTGGGTTTATACGTTTTCAACCGTCTTTATTCGTTTTAGTGCGTTTTTATTTGTTTTCATCCAGGTGAGGATTTTTTAACCAATCCACCCAACTAAACGTAGCTTTACATCTATAACGACACCAAAAGAAAGACGAGAGCACTAGATCATCAAAAATATTCGCCTTGGAAGAAGGAACAACGCCAAAAATCTTCTTATTCCGAAAAGCCCAAATGAACCACCATAGACCATAACACACCCCTTCTAATAATCTTTTATGCTTAGAAGGCAGCCGTAAATTAGTTATCCAAGAAATCCACTCATCAAAAGAATCAAGCTCCATGTAACTCACATCCCACCAAATACAAACCCTCCGAAAAATAGCTCTAACAACACTACAATTAAAGAACAAATGTTTCGAAGATTCAACACCCGTCTCGCATAGAGGACATAGAATAGAAGGGATATCTATACCTCTACGTGAAATGTTCCACCGAGTCGGTAAACCATTTATACGCACCTTCCAAGCGTGAACATTGACTTTAATAGGCACTTCTTTAATCCATCTTGTTTTGGAATTAGTTAGTGAGTTGACACATTGATCGATTAACAATTAAATCGATTTATCGACTTGGTATGATATATACAGAAATAGACTGAACCTCCTACTTAGTTTTTTTTTTTTTTTTTTTTGAACGGCGAATTTTATTAAAAGAAAACACTAGCAAGAAGCTAGAACATTACAAGGACACCTACTTAGTTTGTGAGTTGGACACTTTAGTCGATTAACAATTAAATCGATTTATCGACTTGGTATGATATATACAGAAATAGACTGAACCTCCTACTTAGTTAGTGAGTTGACACATTGATCGATTAACAATTAAATCGATTTATCGACTTGGTATGATATATACAGAAATAGACTGAACCTCCTACTTAGTTAGTGAGTTGACACATTGATCGATTAACAATTAAATCTATTTATCGGCTTAGGTTTCGTTTGTTTTTCTAAACAGACATAAATTTATGAAAGCACTTCTTTCCATTTTAATAATTCACTTAAAATCTCTTATTTCCATTTTTTTCTATAATAATTCAATAATTCAGACTTTTTTTTGAGTTTATACATTTTCAATCGTCTTTATCCGTTTTAGTGCGCTTTTATTTGTTTTCATCCGTTTTTCTGCGATTTTCTACGTTTTCTTACGTTTTTCTGCGATTTTCTACGTTTTTGTCCGTTTTGTATGTTTTCTTATGTGTTCGTCCGTTTTCGTACGTTTTCTTACGTTTTTGTACGTTTTCTTACGTTTTCATCCGGTTTTTTACGTTTTCATACGTTTTCTTACATTTGCATACGTTTTGTTTGCTTTTTACGTTTTCTTACGTTTTTGTTCGTTTTTTAGGTTTTTTCGTTTTCGTAAGTTTTATACGTTTTAGTTCGTTTTCATCCGTTTTCATTTGTTTTTATACGTTTTTGTACGTTATTATACGTTGTCATCCTTACAAAAAAAGCACAAAAACATAAAAAACGCATGAAAACGTACACAAACGTATAAAAACTTACACAAACGTATAAAAACGTAAAAGAAGTATGGAAACGTACAAAAAGTAAAAAAAACGTACATAAACGTAACACAAAATATGAAAACGTACATAAACGTAAAGAAAACTGCAAAAAGGTATAAAACGTATACAAACGAATGAAAATGTACAAAAACATAAAAATGTACGATAACGTAAAAAACGGACAAAACGTACGAAACGTAACAAACAGACAAAAATGTACGAAACGGAAAAAACTTATTAATAGTTATACATATATACATTTGTAACAGTAAGTTTAGTACCTTGTGTAAATTTTTGCTTGAAAATAGTTTTTAACATTGAATCCCACATCGACTAATATAAGAAAATGTTGGCAGCTTATATGTGGTATTGTATATGGAGTAGTCATGTTAAGAATAGTATAATGTCTTCAAATTTGACTCATTTTCCAAATAAAACTTACATTTTATTTGCGGCTTGGTCAAAGTTGAAAACTTATATGATTTCTTAAACTTTTTTATTTTTAAAATTTTCATGTGTATTTATATTTAACCTATTGCTTAGTTAGTGGGTTGATAGGGCTGAGCACGGTTTAAAAATCGGACTAGACCGAAAATCGATGTGGCTCAATACATCGGACCAATGACCAGACCAAACTGTTCTGTCTAACAAAGCATAATGTTTGATCGTCGTATAATTTTAAATTTAAACCTACTAAATTTGTATTTAAGAGTTACAAATTTTAGGCTTGAACCCGCTCACAAAGAATTCTGGCTACGCTCCTGTCACATACTTCGGGTGTGTTTGGTGAAGAGCTTTTAAGAGACCACCAGCAAATTCCAACAACACGCACGTCACATAACTAGTGATTACATGATGCAAATAGTGATCATATTGTTTTCTATTTGATTATCGAGTTTCATTTCTGAATAACTTCGGAAGTTTAGTGATTATTTAAGTGATAATAATAAAAATACGAGGAACTGGGGGTGTTGATCGGTTCGGTTATCGGATTGTTCGGTTAAATTTTTTTTTGTCAATCCGAAAACCGAACCGAACCGAACTAGAATTCAAACGAACCAAACCGAAAACCGAATTTGAATTCGGTTCGGTTCTCGGGTTGACCCGAATAACCCGAATTTCATTATTTATTTAAAAATAATAATAATTAAATAGATATTTAGAAAAAAATAATTATTTCAAACATAAAAAATATTTTTTTATAATAGGATAAAATTTTAATGGTTTTTATATATATAAAATTATATAAAAAATATATATATTTACATGAATTCGGTTTTCGGTTCAGACTGCCAAACCCATATCCAACCCGATAACCGAATTAGTAGTTCGGTTTCAGCAAATTCGGTTCGGTTATTAGTTCGGTTCGGTTTTAACCTAATATTGAAAAACACATTTTATGTTTGAAATAATTCTTTTGGCTAAATATATTTGTATATCTTTTTTTTTTAATAAATTGTGTAATTCGGGTAAACCCGAAAACCGAACCGAACCGAACTAGGATTCACCGAACCGAAAACCGAATTTGAATTCGGTTTGAGTCAATATATGGGTTGACCTTAAAAAAAACTTTTAACCAAACTAACCGAACCGAACAAACCGAATAACCCGATAACCAAACCGATCAATTAGACAATATAGTCGTGTTTTGGTCTTGGGCTTTTTTCAGCCTTCTTCTTTTAGCCGTTGTTTGGCCCAATTGATCCTTTGTTGTTGTTGTGTGATACGACTCTTAGACATGACGATACACACTCTTCTGGAATACCACACTATAATCAAATCATCAAAACGGGTGTGTTAGGCTTTCATTTTTAGGGCTATTTTTTGTGCTTTGAGATTCGACAACAGCTTATCAAGACGAAAAAGTTAGGGTTTTGACTTCTCGATGGTTTTGGTGCCGGTAGACTATCGGGAGATTTGTGGGTTTTGACAGATTTGTTGTTTACCCCCTCGTTGTATCTTTTTGAACACTCTTTAACATAAAACGAGCCCCGCCGCAACGCGCGGGCAATTTACCCCCTCATTGTATCTTATTTTTAGATCATAACTAAAACTTAAAGGGATAAATCAGAACTATTCCTAAAATAAGCTATAAGCTATGTTTGTGTTTTAGTGTTCTTGAAGTTTACAGGCTTATGTCCTAAGGTAGGTTTCCAATGAGTAGGGTATATGGTTTGAGTGGGCAGAGCATGTTGTTTGGAATAGAGAGCAATGAAAGATTATGCTTCTTGGTCCAAGCTATGTTTGTGTTTCCTAGCTAGTGATGCCTGATCCTCTTTGTTCAAGGTTGTATAGTAAGGATGATTGAAGTAAATGTTCAGGAAATGTAGCTAGTTGGGTACATTATATGTCATCACAAATCATTATGGATGCTGGCTGAATGATATATGAGTGTCATATTTTATATAAATTCGGTTTTCAGTTCGGTTGTCGGTTCAAATTGCAAACTCATATCCAACCCGAAAATCGAATTTGTAGTTCGGTTCGGTTTAGGCAAATTCGGTTCGGCTTCGGATTTCGGTTTATTCGATTTTTTCAGTTTTTTCTCACTCCTATTATTTACTTCATTGCATCTTATTATTGAAAGTGGTTCTCTAAATGCGGTGTCTTGGGTTAATCATTTGGATGAGAGGCCATGGAGGTTGCTTCATCACTTTCACGAGATTGATGCTTTCCTATCTGTGAGTTCTAATAAATTGGTCACGCGTGATAAGCGAGAGCGTAATAATGATGCTGATAAGTTGGCCGAAGAAGGTGTATCTCGATCAGTTCCATTGGTCGTTTGGCAAATAGTTTGAGTGGCGTTCTTTCGGGTGTTGTTTAGGTTGTGTGTCGGAACCTTCTTGGTTTTTTCTTCTCTTTTTATCGTTGTATGATGTAGATCATATGTGTTTTTGTGGGATCAAGATCATTTCAAGTTATAGTCAAACATGGTAGATCATGTTCACCAATCACAAATAAGATAAGTACATAAAACATTTTCTTTTAGTAAAAAACATAGGCCCACTTATTCATTAACTCTCACAAATTCGTATGGGTATGAAAACTTATACGATTTCAAACTTTTTACTTATTTTTGTAATTGTCCAATTTAATTTTTTCATGTTGAGAATCTCAAAAATCACAAAGGCCTAATGAAACGATAGGGCTTTGATTGGTATTTTCTTTTTCTTAGTAGATTGTAATAGAGCGCTTGGGCTATGTTAAGCAAAGGAAGGCAATGCATCGAATGACGAAGAGAGACGGCTTAGCAGGGAAGGGTATTGGTAATCGTCAAAGATACAACTAAATAAACATATTGTACAACCAAATTAAACACAAAACTTGAAAATTCAAACATACAACTAAACAAACATATTGTACAACCAATTAAAACAAATTTTTGTTTGAAAATAGTTTTTAACATTAAATCCCACATCGACTAATATAAAAAAATGTTGGCAGCTTATATATGATATTGTACCTGATTGTATTCGTGTTAGAATATTAAATGTCTGCAAAACAGAAATAGAACATAAATTCTATTTGGTGTTCGGCTCGAATTTGAAGACTTATGATTTCTTAAACTTTATTATATTGATCGATTAACAGTAAATCTATTTATGGCTTAGGTTTCGTTTGTTTTTCTAAACAGAAACACAATATTTGTGAAACACTTCTTTTCCCACTTTAAAATCCCACTTAAAACCTCTTATTTCCACTTTTCTATAAATAATTCATAATTCAATTTTTTTTTTGAGTTTATACGTTTTCAATCGTCTTTATATCCGTTTTAGTGCGTTTTTATTTGTTTTCATCCGTTTTTCATACTATTTCTACGTTTTCTTACGTTTTTAATGCGATTTTCTACATTTTGTCCGTTTGTACGTTTTGTAAATATTCCTTTCTTAGTGTTCTTATACCGTTTTCATACGTCTTCTTACGTTTTCGGAAGTTTTCGTACGTTTTCGTACATTTTTGTCCGTTTTTTACGTTTTCGTCCGTTTTCATACGTTTTCTTACATTTGCATACGTTTTGTTTGCTTTTTACGTTTTCTTACGTTTTTGTTCGTTTTTTAGGTTTTTTTGTTTTCGTAAGTTTTATACGTTTTAGTTCGTTTTCATCCGTTTTCATTTGTTTTTATTAAAACGTTTTGTACGTTATTATAGTTGTCACCTTACAAAAAAAGCACAAAACATAAAAAACCGCATGAAACGTACACAAACAGATAAAAAACTTACACAAACGTAGAAAAACAGAAAAGAAGTATGGAACGTACAAAACGTAAAAATAACATACCATAAACGTCCAAAAAATATGAAAACGTACATAAACGTAAAGAAAACTGCAAAAAGGTATAAAACGTATACAAACGAATGAAAATGTACAAAAACATACAAATGTACGATAACGTAAAAAACGGACAGAAACGTACGAAACGTAACAAACTGACAAAAACATACGAAACGGACCAAAACTTATTAATAGTTATACATATATACATTTGTAACAGTAAGTTTAGTACCTTGTGTAAATTTTTGCTTGAAAATAGTTTTTAACATTGAATCCCACATCGACTAATATAAGAAAATGTTGGCAGCTTATATATGGTATTGAAATATGTGAGTAGCCATGTGTCAAGAGTATAATGTCTTCAAATTTGACTCATTTTCCAAATAAAACTTAAATTCTATTTGGGGCTTGGTCAAATTGAAAACTTATTTATGATTTCTTAAACTTTTTTATTTTTAAAATTTTCATGTGTATTTTTAAAATTATATGTATATACTATAATTGGAAATAAACGACGTCGTTATGCCGTCGTGTTTAAACATTTTGCATAGAAACCCAACCCGCACCAAAGGGCTCACCAAAAAAATAATACGCTTCTACCGGCCCAATTAAATTTAAAAAAGAGAAATTACAAACCTCCCTGTACTTAACTATTTACGACTTTTTTATATAATAAACTTTATTTATCAAATATATACCACATATCTACCGAATCATTCAGATCAAAAAATACCATCGAAAAGATCTTCGAAATGCGAACAAAACGAGCCCAATATTGCAACGCTTCCGACATACGCATGATTTTATAAAAAATGTTGAAGTTTAATATTAATAAAATAAAAAAGAAAAATTACAAAACATACCCTCAACTTTTAACTATTTATGATTTTTTTATATAATAAACAATATTTATCAAATATATAACACATATCTACCGATTCATTCAGATAAAAAAATACCCGCGGAAAGATCTTCGAATTGCGAACAAAACGAGGCCCCCCCAATATTGCAATGCTTCTGACGTACGCACAATTTTATAAAAAAATATTGAAGTTTAACATAAATAAGAAAAAAAATTACAAAACGTACCCTTTAACTTTTTTATTTACGATTTTTTTTATATAATAAGCTTTATTTATCAAATATATAACACATTCAGCCTCGCCACAACGCGTGAACACATTTCCATTCAATATTCATTCGAAACATATTCGTAAAAAATTATGCCCCGCGGCCAATGGCTCCCAATTGGGCCGCCATTTGACTTTATTTTGGTTTTCTTTTTCTTTAATTAGCAGCATTAAAAAAAAATTGCTTCAGCGCAAATAGGAAACAAAAATTACAAAGTACTGTATTTACTCAGATCAAAAAAATATCCCGACATTGGGATACCCAAAACACATAAGCCCTATAAATAACAATAAACAATTAAACTAGAACCATAGAAAAATAAACCCGCAACAAAATCATATATCAAAAAATTGCTCGGGCAAAAATAGGAAACAAAATACAAAGTAACTTATTATCTCAATCAAAAAATATCCGCGACATGAACAAACACATAAACCCTATAAAAAAAACAAACAATTAAACATGGAGACCGAAAAAATAAATACGCACAAAATAATATAAAAAAATTGCTCAACACAAAATAGGAAAACATAATACAAAAGTACTGATTTATTCAGATAAAAAAATTCCCACGACATGACGCCTAACACATAAGCCCGTATAAAAAAAAACTATTCAACATGAGACCGGAAAAATAAACCCAACACAAAATAAATAATTAAAAAAAAATTTAACCACTCGCATCAATAAACCGGCCCCGCATCAACGCGCGAGCAATCATGCTTAATACGTATTTACCCAAATCTCATAAATAGCAAAAAAAAAAAAAAAACCTTTAAACATAAGGCCCAACAAATAAGCCATATAAGAAAAAAAACAAAGTATAAAACTTGAGATCAAAGAATAAACGCAGCACAAAAAAATTAACGCATACGGCAGCCATCGCGCGGAGCAAATCACGCTTGATTTCTGGCTCACTAGAACAATATTTTCATTTCATTCTTGTGTTTGAGGGGCCCCAGCAGCTAGATATGCAAATAAATCGTGTAAAAACCGTTTTACGGTATTAAAAACCGGTTTAAAAAAAACCGGTTTTTCTAATAACCGGTTTCGGTTTTTTTTTGTTTTTTTGAAATCAGGTTTTTTTTTCGGTTATAAATGTTCGAATCGTTTTTTTCGTAATAAATTTTCGGAATCGGTTTTTTTTACCTGTCGGGTTTTTCGGTTATAAATGTACGAATCGTTTTTTATACCGGATTCGGTTTTTTTTTTTCGGAATTTTTAAAACTTCGAAATTTATTTAATAAACTGTTAATTATCAAACATTTAATTAAAACAATAACACCTGAAACATACTAAACAAATACAATCATAACTGTTTTTATTTGCACCGGTAAAACACACAAAAAAAATTACAACCATAACTTTTTATTTAAACATACACTATAACAACTAAAAATATATAAATATTAATACATATCGAGCTTCCGGCATGGCCTCACCCGAAACATATTAGTGTACCAATATCAAATTTTTTTTTTTTTTTTTAAAACTAATAGTGTTTCGTTATATTAATGTACTCAAGTAGTGTTTTTTTAAAAACATCTTTTCAACTATAGTGTTTTTTTTAAAACATATAAGTGTACTCAGTTAATAAAAACCGGGGTTTTTTTTTAAACTATAAAACAGGTATAAAAAAATAAAAATAAAATTTTTAAAAAAAAATTTAAAAAAAAATAAAAAACCGGTTTAAAACGGATTTTTTTTAAAAAACCGGTTAAAAAACCGGTTTAAATCCGGTAAAAAAACCGTATTGTAAAAAAAAACACCGAAAACCGTCTAACCGTTCGTTATATTTAAAACCGAATCCGGTTAAAAAAAAAACCGGTATTTTTTAATTAAACAGGTTTCGGTTTTTTCTGACCGGGATTTTTAAAAAACCGGTTTGGATTTTCACACTACAGGCAGCCCATTAGCTTTTACAAAACATGAAAACAAAGCCCATACCCCCAACTATTATTAGTATATATCATTATTAGTACGACGTCGTTTTGACGTCGCATTTTACTGTCCATCGCAAAGATCCAGCCCATCAGCGGCCCAATATAATCCCAATCTCGGCCCATTTTCCTGATTTATGTTAGTGCCATCAACACACAACAAGCTCCTAGGGATGTAAAACGACTCAACGTTCAATGAACATTTCATGAACCCACCGTACGGTATAAGTTCGTTTATGTTCGTTTATTTATTAAATGGACGAACATGTACATTATTTTACGTTTGTTTAATTAAATAAACAAACATGAACAAAAGTCACGTCCGCTCGTTTATGTTCGTGAACGTTCGATTATGCGTTCATTAACGTTCGTTTTATGTTTGCATTTATTTAGATTATGTTCGATATAATCATATCTTGTAATTATATACTTCTAAAATTAATATTTAAAACAAAAATACCACACTTAAAAACAAAAATATTATGCATGAATTTGATAAAATTTTAGGTTTTATTTATCTACGTCATTATGTTCGATCGTTAATGTTCGTATTTAAGGTTGTTTAGTTCTTATGAACGAACCAAACGAACATGAACAACTCATTTTCTTAATAAACGAACAAACCAGAAAATTCGTCAATTTAAGCGTTTGTGTTCGTTTATTTGTCCGGTTAAAATTAAATGAACGAACATGAACAAGGACCCGTTCATGTTCGTCCGGTTCGTTTACAGCGCTAACAATACCACATCTAATATAATCCTATCACCTATCTCCACAAAGACTCGAATCATAAACAAAAAACACGATCTCAGTTTTTGTTGTTCAAAGAATGTGTAACAAATTTTCAATAGATTCTGACAACAAAAATCATCATAGATCAAGAAACACAAAAACAATTACACCTTATCCAAGACCTTTTACATAAGATCTTACCTTAAACTGAAGTAGATGTCATAAACAGGTTGTGGTATGTTTGATTGTTCATGTTCATAAGCAGATCGAGAAAAATGTTCGTTTTCGTTTGAGATTTGTATTTAAGAATGGAGGAAAACATAAAAACTTTCATGTTCGATTAGAGATGAATAGGTTTTATGGATGGAATGAGATAAATCTGAGTTTGGTAGTTTGCGTTTTTTGTGAGAGGAAAAATATTGTGATTGCGTTTGATAAAGACTAACAAATGAAAAGAATTAGGGATTGTTGTTTTACCCTAATTACTAGGGCTGATAAGGTTAGGTCTAATCAATTTTGGGCTGCTATCAAGTTAATAAATCAAAAGGGTTAAAAACGTGAATTTATAAATAATCTATTTACAATTTACAACTATTTTATATTACAAACTTTCTTTGTCAAATATTTAACAAATATTCACTAACTTTTATGAAGAAAAAAAAATATCCACGAGAAGAGTCTCGATTACGAACAAAACGCGCCCAATATTGATACGCTTTTGAGATACGAATGATTTTGTAAAAAATGTCGACGATTAACATGCAAATGAGTTGTACAATGTTTTCATAACCATAATAGACCACTCAGTTAACCGATTTAACCAAACATGTTATAAAAATCTGAAACAAATCATACGTTAAAAAAATCCAAAAAAACACCCCCCCCCCCCCCACCGCAATGCGCGGGCCGCAATTCCACTAGTTTCTACTCATTAAGATCTTAGAGATGGGATCATGAGAAAACCTCATCTTAGAACTATTCCTAAAATAAGCTATAAGCTATGTTTGTGTTTTAGTGTTCTTGAAGTTTCCAAGCTTATGTCAAAAGGTAGGTTTCCCAATGAGTAGGATATTTGGTTTAAGTGGTTTAAGTAGGCAGAGCATGTTGTTTGGAATAGAGAGCAATGAAAGATGATGCTTTTTAGTCCAAGCAATGTTCTGCCAAAAGAGGTTTGGATGGTTTCTAGTTAAAGATGTGTGTTTTCTGGCAAGTGATGCCCGATCCTTTTTGTTCAAGGTTGTATAGTGAAGATGATATGCTATATAGCCTTAAAGTAAATGTAGCTAGTTGGGTACAACCCTTCATTCTAGAGTATGAGAGCTATAACTCTCATGATGATGCCTATTATATGTCATCATAAATCATTGTGGATTTCATCTCGCTTCAGGTTTAAAGATTAATGTTCAAAAGAGTCAACTGATGGGTGTAGGTGTTTCTGAGGAGCTTGTACGTCATGGTGCCTCCTCTATTGGTTGTGCAGTTTTAACTACTCCGTTCATGTATCTAGGAGTCGATATCGTTGGTGGTCATATACTAGCACTCTGCGTGGCTCTACTAGTGTACTTCATAAATCCAGTCTCGGTTATCAAGATGGAAAGCAAATACTCTTTCAGTGGGAGGCAGATTAACACTTCTGAAATCTGTCCTTGGTGCCACGCCACTGTTCACTATGTCAATTTATAAAGTGCCTCTAGGGGTCCTACGTGATCTTGAGAGGATTCGAAGTAAGTTTTTTATTGGTGCTAAACAATCAGACAGGAAGATCTCTTGGGTTGCATGGGAGCAAGTTTTGGCTGCCAAATCACGTGGGGGTTTAGGGTCTCTAGTTTCTTTGCTTTAAACCGTGCTTTACTCCTTAAATGGGTGTGGCGATTCATATCTCAAGATGGTTCTTTATGGTATCATGTCATTCGTGCCTTATACGGCACCTCGATTGCTAATCATAGATCTTGTTCGTCTTCTTGCTGGAGCTCCATTCTTCGTGAGGTTCATGTTCTGGATGCTAAAGGATTTAAGTTCCTATCTCATTGTAGAATTCGTGTGGGTGATGGTTCTAAGACCAAGTTTTGGTTAGACCCTTGGATATCCGAAATGGCTCTTTGTGATCGGTTTCCTCGTGTGTTTGCCTTAGAGTCTGCCAAGGAGGTTTTGGTTGTTGACAAGATGGGAGCTCCTTCGTTTTGCACTTCTTTTCGTAGGCAGATTCGATATGGGGCAGAGAATCAACAATGGTCAGACCTTCTATCCATTCTCGATCCCATTAGGTTGTCTCCTTCTTCTGACAGATGGGTGTGTGATCTAAATGGTGAAGGTATGTTTCGCGTTAAAGATATTCGGTTGGTCCTCGATGATATGTACCTTCCCGCGACGAGTGATGCTACTCGTTGGGTGAAATGTGTTCCTATTAAAGTTAACGTGTTTGCTTGGCGAGCTCGTCGTGATCGGCTCCCTACTCGGCTTAATCTTAGTAAAAGAGGTATGTCTGTTAACTCCACTGTTTGTCCGGTCTGTGATTCGGCTATAGAAGACGCTGCTCACTTATTTTTTGGTTGCTCTTTGGTTAAAGACCTTTCGGGTATGATATGTCGTTGGTGGAATATTCCTTGGACCGAGTTAGTTTCTTTTTCAGAATGGGATTCTTGGTTTCTTTCGCTCCGGCTGTCGTCCACACTTAAATCCTTATTGGAGGGCGTGTTCATCACAGCTTGGTGGGTAATATGGTCGTTTCGGAATAGGCTCTTATTTGATGATTCTCCTCCAAGGCAGTCTCGGATTTTTGACGATGTGGTTTCTTTTTCTTATAATTGGTGTGCTAATCGATGCTCTAGAGTTATCTCTAACGAGTTTTGGTTTAAGAACCCTTATTTAATTTCTTTGTAATGTTTCTAGCGCCTTGCTAGTTTTAATAAAAGTTGTCGTTCAAAAAAAAAAATCATTGTGGATGCTGGCTGAATGATTTATGGGTGTCATATTTTAGAAAATGTAGAGTTATGGTATGGTGAATTTGAAAGATAATAGAAATTGATATTGATTGAATTGTTTCATTACATAGCAATGCATGTATATTTATAATAGAACATAGCTTTGGGAATAAGCTACTAAACCCTAGATCTAATGGACCTCAAGCCCACAATGGCTTGGGCCAATAATTTATGCGTCTAACACTCCCTCGCAGTTTGAACGGGGTCTTCGATACGGACAAACTGGATGAATGTTGAAGCCGATTCTTCTTGCTCTTTTTTCTTCTATGTTGCTCTTGTTGTCACAGAGATTGACTTGTAATTTGACGACATAATTGTAATATTGCTTCGCGTTTCCTTCATTTTTTATGGACGTTGCTATTAATTTTTTACGTCAGGCTTATTTTTCCTTTAAGGGATCGGCAATTTGTGGACAACATTTGTTGTCAACGACAATGAACTTCGAACAACGAAAACAATCAGATGGAGAAAAAAGGGTTATCTAGCACCACCCCAACAATCATTTTTTTTGTGTTTTGACGGCTAGGGTTTAGGGTTTATGCATTGAATACGAAAAATAAAATCCTAATTAACAAAAAACAATAAAGCGAAAATAACCGGATCCCTCCGGATCACCGGAAAATAACCGATGACCGGAGGATAGCAAAATGTGTTGGTGGATCTAACCTAAAGCTCGGATACCATGAAAGATAATAGAAATTGATATTGATTGAATTGTTTCATTACATAACAATGCATGTCTATTTATAATAGAACATAGCTTTGGGAATAAGCTACTAAACCCTAGATCTAATGGACCTCAAGCCCACAATGGCTTGGGCCAATAATTTATGCGTCTAACAGAATTAAGGTGAACTTGCTTAGTCGTGATGTTTGGGTGATGTATCAGAGTTGATGTATCAAAGATGTAGTTATAGTGGTATCCGAGATAGTTTCTTTGTTGTATCTCTAATGGCAAGTATAGTTAGTCGTATTCAAGATATAGGCATGTCTATATCTTTTCTTTTTTTATTGATGTAATAAGTTGTTGTTATTAATATATGTTCACCTTTCACTAAAAAAAAGTTTACACGCTTATGTTTAAAAGCTTCTCGAAGCAACTTCTGAAAAACTTGAGTTTAACGTCATTTTACAATATTGTGTTTCATTTACTTAATTAAACATGTCTAAAAATATGACTGTTATTTAGCTTTTAGGACATCCATTAAGTGAAACTTCTATCTATAAAGGTTTATAATTCATCAAAGTCATTAATTTTTAAATCTTTTGATTATATAAACTTATTTTCACTATACATAAACTCTTAAAAGCTTTATAAACATCACATATACCTCAAATGCATTAAATTGTAAAAATGTTTAAGATACTAAACCTTTTTGTGAAAATCGAAGATGTTTTCCACCAACTAAACTAAACGCACCCATAATGTTTGAGTTGATTCATGAATTAAAATGGATTGTTTACTAATAACTGCAATCATGTTGGTGTCATTTATGTATTTATTTATATTTCACTTCTTAGTTATAGTTATTTTAAAAATTATTAATAGTTACACATTTATATATACATTTGTAACAGTAAATTTAGATACCTTGTGTAAATTTTTGTTTGAAAATAGTTTCTAACGTTATATCCCACATCGACTAATATAAGGATATGTTGGCAGCTTATATATGGTATTTTATATGGAGTATTCGTGATTAGGATAGTATTATGTCTTCAACATTCGTAACGTCACCAAATAAAACTTAAAATTCTATTTGGTGTTCGAGTGAAAGTTGAAAACCTATGATTTCTTAAACTTTTTTATTTTTTATTTTGGGATTGTTAAATTAGAAATTTTCATGTGTGAATCCGAGATAGCATGTAGACTAAATTTAAGGGTGGAGCTAGAAAGTTTTGCTAGATGGGACACACTTTGATATCGATAAAGGATGTCCTCATTACCACTTTGTTTTTTTTTTGAACGGCAACTTTATTAGAACAAAACACTAGCAAGGAGCTAGAGACAAAATTACAAAGAAATCAATTAGGGAAGTTTGCAAACCATCTAACCCAACTAAAGTTACTTATTACATCTAAACGACACCGAAGTGAAAGTAACGCGACACAATATCATCAAAAAGAACATCTTTGCGGGGACGAAGAGACGAGAAGCAGGAACCTGTTTCGAAACCACAATATTCCACCCATGTTATGTATAAAAAAAAAAAAAAAAAAAAAAAAAGAAAAACAAAAAAAAAAATAGAAAACTCCTTCAAGCAAATCTTTAACTTTAGGACTTAATCTGATAGCATTGAAACAATGCACACACATTGGAATAGAAACGAATCAATCGACAGCCCCATAACGCTATACCCAAGTAAGGGGGCCTGAGCATATCGGACCGTCTACCGGACCTTCGGAAAACCGACCGACCCGACCGGACTGAATTTCGGTCCGGTCCCTCGATCCATGCTTCTTGCGTTACAGTTCGGATCCTCGGTCCGGATCCGGTCCGATTTTCGGTCTTACAAAAAAACCGACAGATTATGCTTGTAGGAACCTGGACCGTCAGAAACCGAACCCCGGACCGGCACCGACCGACCCGGAACGGACCATAACACCATTTCGTCTAAACCTCGGTCCTCACTTGAACCAATTCGGTTATCGGTCCAGCCTGGTTTCCGACCGTGAGCACTGCCCTATACCAAGAACAACTATAATCGATATATTTATATAAATTCGGTTTTCAGTTCGGTTTTCGGTTCAGATTGTCAAACCCATATTCAACCAGAAAATTGATTTTGTAGTTCGGTTCGGTTCGATTTTGGCAAATTCTGTTCTATTATTAGTTAGATTCGGTTGTTTTCGGTTTATTCGATTTTTTTGTTTGTTTTCTCACCCTTATTATTTAGTTCATTGCATCTTATTTGTGAAAGTGATTCTCTACATGCGGTGTCTTGGGTTAATCATTTAGATGAGAGGAGGTTGCTTCATCACTTTCACGAGATTGATGCTTTCTATCTGTGAGTTTTAATAGATTGGTTACACATATTAAGCGAGGGCGTAACAATGATGCTGATAAGTTGGCCGAAGAAGGTGTATTTTGATCAGTTCCATTGGTCATTTGGCAAGTAGTTTGAGTGCCGTTCTTTCGGGTGTTGTTTAGTTGTGTGTCGGACCTTCTTAGGTTTTTTCTCTCTTTTTAATCGATGTATGATGTAGATCAATGTATTTTTTTGTGTATGTTAGCAGTGCATTTTTAATGAAGATCATCTTTAAAAAAAGGTTTAAATACCTTGTGTAAAATTTTGTTTTTAGAATAGTATTATATATGTCTTCAAAATTGAAACGTTCACCCAGTAAAACTTAAATTCTATTGGGTATGAAAACTTATACGATTTCAACTTTTTACTTTTATTTTGTAATTGTCAAATTTAAAATTTTTCATGTGTGCATATCAAAATCACAAAGGCCTAATGATACGATAGGGCTTTGATTGGTATTTCTTTTTTCTTAGTGATCGTAAGAGAGGGCGCTTGGCTATGTTATAGCAAAGGAAGGCAGATGCATCGAATGACGAAGAAAGACGGCTTAGCAGGGAAGGTATTGGTAATCGTCAAAGATACAACTAAAAAAACATATTGTACAACCAAATTATACACAAAACTTGAAAATTCAAACATACAACTAAACAAATATATTATACAACCAATTAAAACAAATTTTTGTTTGAAAATAGTTTTTAACATTAAATCCCACATCGACTAGTTAAAGGAAATGTTGGCGGCTTATATATGGTATTATATATGGAGTAGTTGTGTTTAGAATAGTATTATGTCTTCAAAACAGAATTGCTTGCCAAATAGAACATAAATTCTATTTGGTGTTCGGCTCGAATTTGAAGACTTATGATTTCTTAAACTTTATTATATTTGTAGTTTTGTTCGAATATTTGGTGTTCGGCTCGAATTTGAAGACTTATGATTTCTTAAACTTTGTTATATTTGTAGTTTAGTTCGAATATTTGGTGTTCGGCTCGAATTTGAAGACATATGATTTCTTAAACTTTTTATATTTGGAGTTTGGTTCGAATTTGAAGACTTATATGATTTTTTAAACCTTTTTATTTTTATTTTGTACAGTAATTGTTAAATTAGAACTTTTTATGTGTAAATCCGAGATAATATGTATAAGTTAGTGGGTAGACACTTTAGTCGACTAACAATTAAATCGATTTATCGACTTGGTATGATATATACAGAAATAGACTGAACCTCCTACTTAGTTAGTGAGTTGACACATTGATCGATTAACAGTTAAATCTATTTCTCGGCTTAGGCTTCGTTTGTTTTTCTAAACAGACATAAATTTGTGAAAACACTTCTTTCCACTTTAATAATTCATTTAAAACCTCTTATTTCCACTTTTTTCTATAATAATTCAACAATTCAGACTTTTTTTTTTGAGTTTATACGTTTTCAATCGTCTTTATCCGTTTTAGTGCGTTTTTATTTGTTTTCATCCGTTTTTCTACTATTTTCTACGTTTTCTTACGTTTTTCTGCGATTTTCTACATTTTTATCCGTTTTGTACGTTTGTATACGCTTTCTTATGTGTTCGTTCGTTTTCGTACGTCTTCTTACGTTTTCGGAAGTTTTCGTACGTTTTCTTACGTTTTTGTAGGTTTTCGTACATTTTGTCCGTTATTTACGTTTTCGTCCGTTTTCATACGTTTTCTTACATTTGCATACGTTTTGTTTGCTTTTTACGTTTTCTTACGTTTTTGTTCGTTTTTTAGGTTTTTTCGTTTTCGTAAGTTTTATACGTTTTTATGTTCGTTTTTCATGCCGTTTTCATTTGTTTTTATTCGTTTTTATACGTTTTTTACATTATTATACGTTGTCATCCTTAAAAAAAGCACAAAAACATTAAAAAAAACGTACAGAAACGTACACAAATGTATAAAAACTTACACAAACGTATAAAAACGTAAAAGAAGTATGGAAACGTACAAAAAGTAAAAAACGTACATAAAATAAACGTAACGACAAAAATCTGAAAAACAAAGAAAACTGCAAAAAGGTATAAAACGTATACAAACGAATGAAAATGTAGAAAAACATAAAAAAAATGTACAAAAACGGTAAAAAACGGACAAAAACGTACGAAACGTAACAAACAGACAAAAACGTACGAAATGGACAAAAACTTATTAATAGTTATTCATATATACATTTGTAACAGTAAGTTTAGTACCTTGTGAAAATTTTAGCTTGAAAATAGTTTTTAACATTGAATCCCACATCAACTAATATAAGAAAATGTTGGCAGCTTATATTTGTATGTAATAATGGAGTAAGTCAAGTTGAAATAGTATAATGTCTTCAAATTTGACTCATTTTCCAAATAAAACTTAAATTCTATTTGGGGCTTGGTCAAATTGAAAACTTATATGATTTCTTAAACTTTTTTATTTTTAAAATTTTCATGTGTATTTATATTTAACCTTTTATTTTTATTTTGTAATTGTTAAATTATAAATTTCCATGTGTATGTATATTTAACCTATTGCTTAGTTAGTGGGTGATAGGCTGAGCCAGGTTAAAAATCGATCTAGACCAAAAATCGATGTGGCCAATAACATCGGAAACCAATGACCAAACCAAATTGTTCTGTCTAACAAAGCATAATGTTTGATCGTAGTATAATTTTAGATTTAAACCTACTAAATTTGTATTTAAGAGTTACAAATTTTAGGCTTGAACCCGCTCACAAAGAATTCTGGCTACGCTTTTGTACATACTTCGAGTGTGCTTGGTGAAGAGCTTTTAGGAGACCACCAACAAATTCCAACAACACGCACGTCACATAACTAGTGATTATTTAAGTGATAATAATGCCCTTCAAAAAAAAATTTAAGTGATAATAATAAAAATACGAGGAACTAGGGGTGTTGATCGGTTCGGTTAAAAGCTTTTTTTTGTCAATCCGAAAACCGAACCGAACTAGAATTCAAACGAACCGAACCGAAAACCGAATTTGAATTCGGTTCGGTTCTCGAGTTGACCCGAATAACCCGAATTTCATTATTGATTTAAAAAAAAAAAATCAAATAGATATTTCGCAAAAAAATAATTATTTCAAACATAAAAAATATTTTTTTTATAATAGGATAAAATTTTAATGGTTTATATATATATATATATATATGAATTTGGTTTTTGGTTTGGTTTTCGGTTCGGTTTTCGGTTCAGCCAAACCCATATCCAATCCGAGAACCGAATTAGTAGCTCGGTTCGGTTCGGTTTTTGCAAATTCGGTTCGATTATTAGTTCGGTTCCGTTCAGTTTTTTCAAATTCGGTTCGATTATTAGTTCGGTTCAATTGTTTTCGGTTTTGATTTTCGATTTATTCGGTTCATTTGATTTTTTCACGAGGAACTATATTCTTCATTTCATTCTTGTGTGTTGGGGGGCCCAGGCAGCCCATTAGCTTTTACAAAACATTAAAACAATAGCCCATACCCCCTAACTTATTTAGTTCATTGTATCTTATTATTTAGATTTTAACTAAAACCGGATTAAAAATCAGAAATCTTTCCTCTCAAAATAAGCTATAAGCATTATCTTTGTTGTTTTTTCTTGGTGTTTTAGAGTTCTTGAAGTTTACTAGGCTTATGTCCTAAGGGTAGGTTTCCCAATGTTGTAGGGTATATGGTTTGATTCGGAGCAAAACATGTTATTCGATTGAGGAGCATGAATGATGATGCTTCTGGTTCATGCACTACTTGCCACAAGTGGTTTTTGGATGTTTTAGTTTGAAGGTGTGTGTTTCCTAGCTAATGATGCCTGATCCTCTTTGTTCAAGGTTGTATAGTGAGGATGATATGCTATATAGCCTTGATGTAAATGTTCAGGAAATGTAGCTAGTTGGGTACAACCCTTCAATCTAGAGTATGAGAGCTATAACTCTCATGATGATGCCTATTATATGTCATCATAAATCATTGTGGATGCTGGCTGAATGATTTATGGGTGTCATATTTTAGAAAATGTAGAGTTATGGTATGGTGAATTAAGGTGAACTTGCTTAGTCGTGATGTTTGGGTGATGTATAGTTAAACAAAATTTATTAACTTTTCTTAACAATTAGTCGAAGTTTTGTACGTCTATTTCTTTAGGTAGCTTGAAATTATGCTTTTCGTTTTACTATATAAAAAGTTAAAACGAAAAGCATAATATCAAGCTATCTAAAGAAATAGACTTACAAAACTTCGACTAATTGTGCAAGGTCTTGTGAAGTTCGAGGGTCCGTATTGATTTTTATCTTTGGGCTGTATTTAAGCAAGTTCTCCGTCTCTTGTCTCATTCAGCACAAATAAACTTTCTATCTCTCTCTCAACGATATAAACATTCATCTTGTAAACCCTAATCGATTAAGATCGATCTTGATTCACTGTTCTTTAGTTTCTGATATTGTAATAGAACTATTATCATTTAGATAATAGGTTTACGACTGATTAGCAGGAGTAAAACTTTTGGTTATTAAGTTCACTTTGGTTTTTGTTTCTTTGGGGTTCTTGAAATTGGTGATTCAGAACTTTATTTGTTTTATTCAAAGTTTTTTTTACATGTTTCAGAGCAAGGTTCTTGATTCTTGCCTCTAAACCTTTTTTTGAATAAAAAAAAAAAAAGTATATTAGGTTTCTAAAATTTTTGGGTTTTGAAATTAAATCGATTCTTGTTCAATTGGATGATTCTTGGTCATTTCTTGTTGATGATTTTGTCAAATCTAAGTTGTAAAGAAATTTGGGTTTGATTACTATGGGGCTTTTGATTCTTGAGATTCTTGAGGTCGATTAAAATAGTGTTAATTGATTTTTGGTGGTTAATCGTGTTCTTTAGAAGCTGTGTGGCTTTCCCTAATTGTAGAAAATTAGGGCTTGGATTGGTTGCCTTCCGCATTTGCTCTGTAAATACCTCTCTTTCTCTTTCTTGTGTAGATCCTGTTTCATCAATTTGCCTTGACGACCTCTCAGTGGTTTGGAATCCTAGGGAACTTTGATTTTCGGGCAAAATCCTTCTTGTGTTTAATTAGTTTTGATTGTTTTTTTTGTGATTAGTTCCTTTTGGATTTATCATGTACTTTACATGGTTATTTCTGATGAATGGTTATGTTTATGATAGCTGATAATGATAATGTTTACTCGTATTAGTAGACTTGATGTGGGTACCGTTGCATTTGACACCCTAATGACTCTGCTGCTCCTTACTGTTGTATCTATCAAAACTAAAGGGTTGAAAAGATATAAAGTCTGGTCTTGTGCTATGCTCTTGCCTTAGAAGGAAATAAATAAGGACTGGCTTTATTGATGGGACTTGGTAGAAGATCCAATAATGTTGAAGTTTTGGGTAGGCAATGGATAGGGTACAATGCAATTGTTTTAGGGGGATTTTAAAACTCTATTTCTAAGAACTGTTTTTGGGAACAAATCTTTCTCTAAAGAGCTAAACATGTATGGGAAGACTCCAAAGAAACAAATGATAAATTGATGGTTATGTTACTTTTTATTCTGGCATTTTCATAAAATAAATCATTGACTCAGGATGGATTCTTTTTTAGCTGACTATGATCATTAGCTTAATGCTTTCATGGAAACAAATTTGGAGCGCTTTAGTTGAATTGCCTAGATGTACTTGTCACGCTGCTGAGGATTTTAAAAAACATAATCAATTAATGAAGTTAATGCAGTTTTTGATGGGTCTTGATGATTGTTATATGCAAATTAGAAGTAATATTCTGTCTAGAGATTCCTTGCCTGATGTTAGGAGTGCTTATGCTATTATTTCTAGCGAGGAGTCTCATAGAGTTGTTTCTAATCATGCCTCTAGTTCTAATTCTGGTCAAAGGCCTCAGTCTTCTGTGTTTAATTCTAATGTGGGAAATAGAAACAGTAACCAGAGACCCCAAAGCTCTTGGTACCTACTCGACCTTCTATGTGACTAGAACCTTCAACTGGGAATAGGAGATCTGGTGGTGGGTCTCAGCTGTTTGTGAGAATTGTGGATTCAATGAAACATACCATTGATCTGGCGTTTCAAAATCATTGGTCTATCCACTGATTTGGGGAAATAAGGGGGGAAGTGGTAGTAATCTACCAATGGTAACAATGGACAAAAGTTTTAACCGAATGATTCGTTAACAATAATTCTGTGGTCCAGTTCTACTTTTCTTCTCCCCCTTTTTTCAGATGAGCAGCTAATAAGCTGATTTCTATGATTAAAGAAAATTCTTCTAATAATGCTAAGGGTGTTCATGTCAATATGGCAGGTACTATTTTTAATAACAGTAAGATCTTTAATCAGAATTTTAATAAGTTCTTTTGCAACAACAATCGATTGCATGATGCGTTGGTTGCTGATGGGCTAATTGTTGATTCTGGTGCTAACCAACACCTTACTTATGATGATAGGTTTTTAGTTAATATCATTGATATTTCTAAGTTTGGAATAAAGGTTTCTCATCCTAACGGTACAGAAGCTCTTATTACCAAAGTTGGGAATATGGTTTTAACCAAGGATATCATTCTATATGATGTGTTTAGGTTCGTGCAGAATACTTAAAAATAACAATTTATTTTTTATTTATAAATTATTTTTTTTATTTTTTTTTTAACTGTGTTAGCTTGATGTCTGTTCATAAGATTGCTAGAGATAGTAATCTCATTGTTGCTTTTGATGAATCTAATTGCTATGTGTTACCTCAGGGTTTGAGGGAAATGAGATGTCTGGGGATTGGTAGACAGAAGGATGGCTTGTATTTTTTTAATAATGAGATTAAAGGTAATATGTGCGGTGTTGAATGGCTAATTTTACAGGTTTTCTGTCACTATATTGTTTGGCATAAAAGACTTGGTCATCCTGCTGACCAAGTTCTTAATGTTTTAAAAAAAGATATTGTTTTTGAGAAAGCAAATGATGAAATTGTTTGTGAAGTTTGTCAAAAGGCTAAGCAAACTAGAGAACCTTTTCCTTTAAGTGATCATATCACTAAACAGCTTGGTGATCTTGTTCACCTTGATCTCTGGGGACCATATAAAATGGCTAGTAGAGAAGGATTTAAGTACTTTCTTACAATTGTGGATGATTTCTCTAGGGCTGTTTGGCGCTATATTGGATTATGGGGAGGATGAAGGTTTGTTTGTATTTGTGTTTTTTTATAACATGCTTAAAAAATCAGTTTGATAAATGTGTTATGACTTTTAGAAGTGACAATGGTTCTGAATTTGTCAATAAAATGTATAATAAGTTTTGTTTGTGATAAAAGGTATTATAATAGGTCTTCTTGTGACTATTATCTAGCAAATGGGATTGTGAGCGGTTAACATAGACATCTGCTAAATGTTGCCAGATCTCTTATGTTTCAGGGGGGATTACCATTGAATTTGTGGTCTGAATGTGTATTAACTGCTACTTATTTGATTAACAGATTGCCGTCCTCAGTGCTGAATGGGAAAAGTCCTTTTGAAATTGTGTTTTCTAGAAAACCTTCTCTTAATCATCTAAGGGTGTTTGGTTGTCTCTGCTTTGCTACTATTCTTAACAATTCTGATAAGTTTAGTAGTAGATCAGAGAAATGTGTTTTGGTGGGTTTATTCTTGTTTCAAAAAGGGTACTGTTATTTTGTCTTGTTAGAAAAACAATTGTATTTTCAATTGATGTTTAGTTTTTTGAAAATGTGTTTACTTTTAAGATCTGATGATAACTCTGCACTACTTATGAAAAATAATAAGGTCTTAATCACATTATTTCTTTAATGAATGTGATATGATTAGTCCTGGTGTATCCTATGATGATTCATATAACACACTTGTTAACAGAGTGATGGTAGCAACGTCTTATTCAGTACACGTTCATACTCATTGAGCCATAGAGAAGTTTTGGGTTTTTCTTGGTTACAATGGTCTCTGTCAATGAAGATGAGATGGCTGCAACATGATGGACAAAATATTGAATTGAGGATATTGATGTTGATGTTGCTGTTCCGAGTCCCTTTGGTGCAGATAATATTCATCAGCCTTTAAGAAGGTCTGAAAGAACCACCGTGTTACCTGTTAGGTATAATGATTTTGTCATGACTTCAAAATTGAATTGGAACTTGATAAGTTTTGTTTGGTTTATTATAGCTTTAGCCTGAAAAATTTTGTATTTCCAATGAACTTAATAAAAGTAAAAGAACCAAAAACTTTTTGGAAGCTAGTAGTTGTCAAGCTCTGGGTTGTTGCAATGAATTAAAGAAATGGATGGCCTTATATGAAAATGGTACTTGGGGTATTGTAGATTTGCCCTCTGGTAGAAAAGCCATTGATAATAATGGGTTTACAGAATTAAATAATCTGTCTAGTGGTGCTATCGAAGATATAAGGGCTTAGGCTTGTTCGCTTATAGGTTTTAACAATAGGGGGTATAGTTTATTGTGAAACCTTTTCTTACGGTTGTAAAATTGTTACTGTTAGATGCTTGATTAATTGCCTGTGCAATGTGATTGGCCTTTGTTTCAGCTTGATATTATAATGCATTTTCTTTCGGTGATCTAATGAACTGTGTATATGAACTACCTGATGGTTATTTTGATATGAATGATTAAAAGAGTTTGTAAGCTTAGAAGTCCTTATATGGAATTAAACAAGCTCCTAGACAATGGAATGCTAAATCATAAGGCCTTGAGGTTGTGATGGGTTTGTGCAGAGTAAGAGTGATTATTCCTTGTTTACCAGAGCTGACTCTCGGTATGTTTCTAGCCTTACTTCGTTTATGTTGATGATTCATTATAACTGGAAACAGCTGGTTCACATTGAAAACCTTTAAAACTTTTTGTAATGCAAGTTTCATATTAGGATCTTGGGTAAGTTAAAGTTTTTTTTGGGTAGTGATGTAGTTGAAAACTGATAAAAGGTTTGTGCTTAAGTAAAGAAAGTATTGTTTAGATTCTAGCTGAATTTGTTTACTTGCTTTGTAAACCGTCTGCTGTTCCTCTTGAACAAAACTTAAAGGTTTCCGGTGAGCAATATTAATGTCTGATTTTAGGTATGATTTCTAGTTAAGAAGTTAATCGGTAAACTGATTTACTTGACTCATACTAGACCTGATATATCCTATGCTGTGCATTGTTTGAGTCAGTTTATGCATAGACCTCTTAGGTCTCATCTTAAGATTGCTCTTAAGGTTTTGAGATACCTAAAAGGTTCACCTGGTAAAGGTGTTCATATTATCAGGTGTCCAAAAGTTTCTCTTGAAACTTTTGTGGATGCTGATTGGGCTAAATGTCTTATAACTAGAAAATCTGTTACTGGGTTTTGTTTATTTTTAAATGGTTCATTGGTTTCTTGGAAAAGCAAAAAGCAAAACACCCTTTCTAAGTCGACTGCTGAAGCAGAATATAGAGCTATGGCTTCAGCAACTTCAGAAACTATTTGGGTCTTAAAAATTTTAAAAGATCTAAATGTGGGTAACATTTTACCTGTAAATGTTTTTTGTGATAGTCAGGCAGCAATTAAGATTGCTGCAAATCCAGTTTTTCATGAGAGAACTAAGCATTTGGAAATTGATCTTCATTTTGTGAGAGATAAGATTCTAAGTGGTGTTATTAAAACTCAAAAGATTAGTTCAGCTAATCAAGTAGCTGACATATTTACGAAAGGTTTAGATAAAATTCAACATGAATTTCTGGTCTCCAAACTTGGGTTGGTTGATTGTTTCCAGGTAGAGATCAAGGGGGTTTTTACAAGTTATGTTTGATCATATTACTGTAGGAAAGTAAGGGACTAATTGTGTCTTTTGTGTTTTCTTGTTTCAGTTGTTAAAGGTTTGGTTGCTGGTTTTTGCAAGTCTTGTGAAGTTGAGGGTTTGGATTGATCTTTTATCTTTGGGCTGTATTTAAGCAAGTTCTCCGTCTCTTGTCTCATTCAGCACAAATAAACTTTCTATCTCTCTCTCAACGATATACACATTCATCTTGTAAACCACTAGGGAATAAGCTACTAAACCCTAGATCTAATGGACCTCAAGCCCACAATGGCTTGGGCCAATAATTTATGCGTCTAACAGAATTAAGGTGAACTTGCTTAGTCGTAATGTTTGGGTGATGTATCAGAGTTGATGTATCAAAGATGTAGTTATAGTGGTATCCGAGAGAGTTTCTTTGTTGTCTGATTTGTTGTATCTCTAATGGCAAGTATAGTTAGTCGTATTCAAGATATAGGCATGTCTATATCTTTTCTTTTTTTATTGATGTAATATGTTGTTGTTATTAATATATGTTCACCTTTCACTAAAAAAAAGTTTACACGCTTATGTTTAAAAGCTTCTCGAAGCAACTTCTGAAAAACTTGAGTTTAACGTCATTTTACAATATTGTGTTTCATTTACTTAATTAAACATGTCTAAAAATATGACTGTTATTTAGCTTTTAGGACATCCATTACGTGAAACTTCTATCTATAAAGGTTTATAATTCATCAAAGTCATTAATTTTTAAATCTTTTGATTATATAAACTTATTTCCACTATACATAAACTCTTAAAAGCTTTATAAACATCACATATACCTCAAAAATGCATTAAATTGTAAAAATGTTTAAGATACTAGACCTTTTGTGAAAATCGAAGATGTTTTTCACCAATTAAACTAGACGCACCCATAATGTTTGAGTTGATTCATGAATTAAAATGGATTGTTTACTAATAACTGCAATCATGTTGGTGTCATTTATGTATTTCTTTATATTTCACTTCTTAGCTATAGTTATTTAAAAATTATTAATAGTTACACATATATACATTTGTAACAGTAAGTTTAGATACCTTGTGTAAAATTTTGTTTGAAAATAGTTTTTAACGTTATATCCCACATCGACTAATATAAGGAAATGTTGGCAGCTTATATATGATATTGTATATGGAGTATTCGCGATTAGGATAGTATTATGTCTTCAACATTGAAACGTCACCAAATAAAACTTAAAAATTCTATTTGGTGTTCGAGTCAAAGTTGAAAACTTATATGATTTCTTAAACTTTTTTATTTTTATTTTGGGATTGTTAAATTAAAAATTTTCATGTGTGAATCCGAGATAGCATGTAGACTAAATTTAAGGGTGGAGCTAAAAAGTTTTGCTCGATGGGACACACTTTGATATCAATAAAGGATGTCCTCGTTACCACTTTGTTTTTTTTTTGAACGGCAACTTTATTAGAACAAAACACTAGCAAGGAGCTAGAGACAAAATTACAAAGAAATCAAATAGGGATGTTGCAACCAACTAACCCAACTAAAGTTACTTTTACATCTAGAACGACACCAAGTGAAAGAACGCGACACAATATCATCAAAAAGAACATCTTTGCGGGGGACGAGAGACGAGAAGAGGACCTGATTTCGAAACCTCCAAATATTCCACCATGTTATGTAGAAAACTCCTTCAAGCAAATCTTTAACTTTAGGACTTAATCTGATAGCATTGAACCAATGAAGCCAATTGGAATACGAATCAATCGACGCCCATGCTATACCCAAGTAGGGCTGAGCATATCGGACCGTCGACCGGACCGGTTCGGAAAACCGGACCGAACCGGACCGGACGTATTTCGGTCCGGTCCTCGATCCATGCTTCTTGTTACATTCGGTCCTCGGTCCGGTCCGGTCCGATTCGGTCTTACAAAAAACCCGACGATTATGCCTTGTAGGACCGGACCGTACCGAAGACCGAACCGGACCGGACCGGACCGACCCGGAACGGACCATACCATTTCGGTCTAATCCTCGGTCCGGCATTTTGGACCAATTCGGTTTCGGTCCAGCCTGGTTTTCGGACCGTGAGCACCCCTATACTCAAGTACAACTTTATCGATATATTTATATAAATTCGGTTTTCAGTTCGGTTTTCGGTTCAGATTGTCAAACCCATATTCAACCAGAAAATTGATTTTGTAGTTCGGTTCGGTTCGATTTTGGCAAATTCTGTTCTATTATTAGTTAGATTCGGTTGTTTTCGATTTATTCGATTTTTTTGTTTGTTTTCTCACCCTTATTATTTAGTTCATTGCATCTTATTAAAGTGATTCTCTACATGCGGTGTCTTGGGTTAATCATTTGGATGAGAGGCCATGGAGGTTGCTTCATCACTTTCACGAGATTGATGCTTTCCTATTTGTGAGTTCTAATAAATTGGTCATGCATGATAAGCGAGAGCGTAATAATGACGCTGATAAGTTTTCCGAAGAAGGTGTATCTCGATCAGTTCCATTGGTCATTTGGCAAGTAGTTTGAGTGCCGTTCTTTCGGGTGTTGTTTAGGTTGTGTGTCGGAACCTTCTTGGTTTTTTCTTCTCTTTTTATCGTTGTATGATGTAGATCATATGTGTTTTTGTGGTATGTAGCAGTGCATTTTTAATAAAGATCATCTTTAAAAAAAGGTTTAAATACCTTGTGTAAAATTTTGTTTTTAGAATAGTATTATATATGTCTTCAAAATTGAAACGTTCACCCAGTAAAACTTAAATTCTATTGGGTATGAAAACTTATACGATTTCAACTTTTTACTTTTATTTTGTAATTGTCCAATTTAATTTTTTTCATGTGTGAATCTCAAAATCACAAAGGCCTAATGATACGATAGGGCTTTGATTGGTATTTCTTTTTTCTTAGTGATTGTAAGAGAGGGCGCTTGGCTATGTTATAGCAAAGGAAGGCAGATGCATCGAATGACGATGAGAGACGGCTTAGCAGGGAAGGTATTGGTAATCGTCAAAGATACAACTAAATAAACATATTGTACAACCAAATTATACACAAAACTTGAAAATTCAAACATACAACTAAACAAATATATTATACAACCAATTAAAACAAATTTTTGTTTGAAAATAGTTTTTAACATTAAATCCCACATCGACTAATATAAAAAAATGTTGGCAGCTTATATATGATATTGTACATGGAGTAGTCGTGTTTAGAATAGTATTATGTCTTCAAAACAGAAAATAGAACATAAATTCTATTTGGTGTTCGGCTCGAATTTGAAGACTTATGATTTCTTAAACTTTATTATATTGATCGATTAACAGTTAAATCTATTTATCGGTTTAGGTTTCGTTTGTTTTTCTAAACAGACATAAATTTGTGAAAGCACTTCTTTTCACTTTAATAATTCACTTAAAACCTCTTATTTCCACTTTTTTCTATAATAATTCAATAATTCAGGCTTTTTTTTTGAGTTTATACGTTTTCAATCGTCTTTATCCGTTTTAGTGCGTTTTTATTTGTTTTCATCCGTTTTTCTACGTTTTCTTACGTTTTTCTGCGATTTTCTACATTTTTGTCCGTTTTGTACGTTTGTATACGCTTTCTTATGTGTTCGTCCGTTTTCGTACGTCTTCTTACGTTTTCGGAAGTTTTCGTACGTTTTTGTAGGTTTTCGTACATTTTGTCCGTTTTTTACGTTTTCGTTCGTTTTCATACGTTTTCTTACATTTGCATACGTTTTGTTTGCTTTTTACGTTTTCTTACGTTTTTGTTCGTTTTTTACGTTTTTTCATTTTCGTAAGTTTTATACGTTTTAGTTCGTTTTCATCAGTTTTCATTTGTTTTTATACGTTTTTGTACGTTATTATACGTTGTCATCCTTACAAAAAAAGCACAAAAACATAAAAAACGCATGAAAACGTACACAAACGTATAAAAACTTACACAAACGTATAAAAACGTAAAAGAAGTATGGAAACGTACAAAAAGTAAAAAAAACGTACATAAACGTAACACAAAATATGAAAAACGTAAAGAAAACTGCAAAAAGGTATAAAACGTATACAAACGAATGAAAATGTAGAAAAACATAAAAATGTCCGATAACGTAAAAAACGGACAAAAACGTACGAAACGTAACAATTAGACAAAAACGTACGAAACGGACAAAAACTTATTAATAGTTATACATATATACATTTGTAACAGTAAGTTTAGTACCTTGTGTAAATTTTTGCTTGAAAATAGTTTTTAACATTGAATCCCACATCGACTAATATAAGAAAATGTTGGCAGCTTATATGTTGTATTGTATATGGAGTAGTCATGTTTAGAATAGTATAATGTCTTCAAATTTGACTCATTTTCCAAATAAAACTTAAATTCTATTTGGGGCTTGGTCAAAGTTGAAAACTTATATGATTTCTTAAACTTTTTTATTTTTAAAATTTTCATGTGTATTTATATTTAACCTTTTATTTTTATTTTGTAATTGTTAAATTATAAATTTTCATGTGTATGTATATTTAACCTATTGCTTAGTTAGTGGGTTGATAGGGCTGAGCACGGTTTAAAAATCGGACTAGACCGAAAATCGATGTGGCTCAATACATCGGACCAATGACCAAACCAAATTGTTCTGTCTAACAAAGCATAATGTTTGATCGTAGTATAATTTTAGATTTAAACCTACTAAATTTGTATTTAAGAGTTACAAATTTTAGGCTTGAACCCGCTCGCAAAGAATTCTGGCTACGCTCCTGTCACATACTTCGGGTGTGTTTGGTGAAGAGCTTTTAGGAGACCACCAACAAATTCCAACAACACGCACGTCACATAACTAGTGATTATTTAAGTGATAATAATGCCCTTCAAAAAAAAAATTTAAGTGATAATAATAAAAATACGAGGAACTAGGGGTGTTGATCGGTTCGGTTATCGGATTGTTCGGTTAAAAGTTTTTTTTTGTCAATTCGAAAACCGAACCGAACTAGAATTCAAACGAACCGAACCGAAAACCAAATTTGAATTCGGTTCGGTTCTCGAGTTGACCCGAATAACCCGAATTTCATTATTGATTTAAAAAAAATAATAATCAAATAGATATTTAGCAAAAAAATAATTATTTCAAACATAATTTTTTTTATAATTGGATAAAATTTTAATGGTATATATATATATATATATATATGAATTTGGTTTTTGGTTCAGCCAAACCCATATCCAATCCGAGAACCGAATTAGTAGCTCGGTTCGGTTCGGTTTTTGCAAATTCGGTTCGATTATTAGTTCGGTTCCGTTCAGTTTTTTCAAATTCGGTTCGATTATTAGTTCGGTTCGATTGTTTTCAGTTCTGTTCGGTTTTGATTTTCAATTTATTCGGTTCGTTTGATTTTTTCACGAGGAACTATATTCTTCATTTCATTCTTGTGTGTTGAGGGGCCCAGGCAGCCCATTAGCTTTTACAAAACATGAAAACAATAGCCCATATCCCCTAACTTATTTAGTTCATTGTATCTTATTATTTAGATTTTAACTAAAACTTAAAGGGATTAAATCAGAACTATTCCTAAAATAAGCTATAAGCTATGTTTGTGTTTTAGTGTTCTTGAAGTTTACAAGCTTATGTCCTAAGGTAGGTTTCCCAATGAGTAGGGTATATGGTTTGAGTGGGCAAAGCATGTTATTTCGAATAGAGAGCAATGAAAGATGATGCTTCTTGGTTCAAGCACTACTCTGCCACAAGAGGTTTGGATGGTTTCTAGTTGAAGGTGTGTGTTTCCTAGCTAATGATGCCTGATCCTCTTTGTTCAAGGTTGTATAGTGAGGAAGAGATATGCTAATACTAGCCTTGAAGTAAAAAGTTCAAGGAAATGAGCACTGGGTACAAAAAACCTTTCAAAATCTAGAGTATGAGAGCTATAACTCTCATGATGATGCCTATTATATGTCATCATAAATCATTGTGGATGCTGGCTGAATGATTTATGGGTGTCATATTTTAGAAAATGTAGAGTTATGGTATGGTGAATTAAGGTGAACTTGCTTAGTCGTAATGTTTGGGTGATGTATAGTTAAACAAAATTTATTAACTTTTCACTTCTTTCCACTTTAATAATTCATTTAAAACCTCTTATTTTCACTTTTTTCTATAATAATTCAACAATTCAGAATTTTTTTTGAGTTTATACGTTTTCAATCGTCTTTATCCGTTTTAGTGCGTTTTTATTTGTTTTCATCCGTTTTTCTACGTTTTCTTACGTTTTATGCAGATTTTTTTTTGTTTTCTAACGTTTTTTGTCCTTTTGATACGTTTGTATAGTTTTGTTTATTTGTTCGTAACCGTACTCGGTAGCGTTTTCTACGTTTTTTTAGGTTTTCGTACATTTTTGTCCGTTTTTTACGTTCTCGTCCGTTTTCATACGTTTTCTTACATTTGCATACGTTTTCGTGTATTTTGTCTGCTTTTTACGTTTTTGTTCGTTTTTTACGTTTCCGTAAGTTTTATACGTTTTATTACATTTTCATCCGTTTTTATACGTTTTTGTACGTTATTATACGTTGTCATCCTTACAAAAAAAACACAAAAACATAAAAACCGCATGAAAACGTACACAAACATATAAAAACTTACACAACGTATAAAAACGTAAAAGAAGTATGAAAACGTACAAAAAAGTAAAAAAAACGTACATAAACGTAAAAAAATATGAAAACGTACAAAAACGTACAAAAAGGTATAAATCGTATACAAACGAATGAAAACGTACAAAAACATAAAAAATGTACGAAAACGTAAAAAACTGACAAAAACGTACGAACCGTAAAAAACAGACAAAAACGGACAAAAGCGTACGAAACGTATAAACGGACAAAAACGAACGAAAACATACGAAACGAACAAAAACATACAAAAACTTATTAATAATTATACATATATACATTTGTAACAGTAAGTTTAGATACTTTGTGTAAATTTTTCTTTGATGCAAAAACGAGACCTTGGTTAAAGAACAAGAGGCCCTTAACCACTCATGCTAACCTCAATCGGTTACATGATGCAAACAGTGATCATATTGTTTTCTACTATATGATTATCGAGTTTCATTTCTGAATAACTTCGTAAGTTTAGTGATTATGTAAGTGTGATTATAATAATAACAAGCAAGATTATCCGCGCGTTGCTGCTGGCGTTAATTTTTTGCGCGTTGTTGCGGGCATTAATTTTTTTTTCTGGTTTATTTTTTCTGTCTCATGTTTAATAGTTTTTTTTCTTATATTAAATGACAATCGCGCGTTACTGCGGGGCATTTTTTTTTCTTATTGTATTTTGTGCGGGTTTATTTTTTCGGTCTAATGAGAGTACGTCCCGTAATTTTTTTTTGTTTTCTTATTTTTGGCCAAAGAAGAGGAGGGGGAGGGGGGATTATAAAGTTTTTTTGGGCCGATGAACAGTAACCACCGGGCCGGGCCGGTGTGGAGGGGGGAGTGGGGGGATTATAAAGTTTTTTTTTTTGCCGATGAACAGTAACCACCAGGGGGTATAAAGTTAACTGCAACTGTTCATCGATTGAACAGTATAACCCATACAATTGTTCATCGATGAACAGTCTGTTTGACATCTCAAATGATATATATAAGTAATAATACCTAGAGGAAACTATAATAGCTGGTGTGTTTATGTGTAGAGGGGTGTTATCGAGATATCGGTTGTTACGGTTAATTTTTTTTTGCTCATCAACCCGAAAACCGAACCAAACTAGAATTCAACCGAACCGAACCGAAAACCAAAATTAAAAAAAAATAATAATTATATAGACATTTAGCAAAAAAAATTATTTCAAGCATAAAAAGTGTTTTTTTTATATTAGTATAAAATTTTAATGGTATTTTTTTATACATAAAAAAAATATATATATATTTATATAAATTCGGTTTTCGGTTCTGATTGCCAAACCTATATCCAACCCGAAAACCAAATTAGTAGTTCGGTTCGGTTCAGTTTTGGCAAATTGAGTTCGGTTCTTAGTTTGGTTCAATTGCTTTCGATTCGGTTCGGTTTTTTTGGTTATTTCGGTTTTTCTGCTCACCCCTAGTTCAGGGGCCCTAGCAGCCCATTAGCTTTTACAAAACAATAGCCCATTAGAGAAAGCTAATATCAATAATTAACTAAACCTAAAGGTATTAAATCAGAACTATTCCGAAAATAAGCTATAAGCTTTGTTTGTGTTTTAGTGTTTTTGAAGTTTACAAGCTTATGTTCAGAAGCTTCTCAAAGCAACTTCTGAAAAACTTGACTTTAACGTCATTTTACAATATTATGTTTTATTTACGTTATTAAACATGTCTTAAAATATAACTCTTATCTAGCTCTTATAAATTTTACAATATTATGTTTTATGTAATGTTTTTATATCGTAAGACAACGAAAATGTATTAAAACCTGGTTTAACAAAGAACCAATCAGTTACCTAAAGCCTGTTTTGAAGGAAAAAAATATCTTATAAACTTTGGTTAAAACTGAAAATCAAAGCTCAGACATATCAATTAAAAAAATATATCCGTACAAAGATGCAAAATTGCATAAAAACCATTGTATCACGTGCATTACAAAACTTATACTAATAATAAACCATTGTATCACGTGCATTACAAAACTTATATTAATAATATATATGCCGATTATTCACCTTTTAAAGGATATACATGCAATTCTTGCAGTTATTTTAAAACATTGGTGAAGAAGATAAACAGAATGTTTGGTGAAACGACTAAAGCTGTAGTTGGAGCTTGAACATGGATATTGCATTTTTATAAAACTGTTTGCGAATTAGTTAGATATAAAATTTATTAATCTAAAATAGCATAAAAGTACATCAAATTAAATTAGATATATTTACAGCTTTTGCTTGATAAACCGTCATATTTTATATGGTATTTAAATAATTTAACTAACTATAAACCCATAAGCCTATTTTAATTGGCTTAAGCTTACGTAAGTTTATGGCTTATAAATTTTTCCATAAACCTGCATTAGGGTTAATCCCGGTTCGAAAACTGCACCGAACCGATCAAAGACCGGACCAGACCGAAAATCGAATCGGCCTAAAAGACGGAACCGAGGACCGGATCGAAATGTTCGCTCCATGTTCGGGTAGGTCCGTTCCTGTCCAATAAAACATAATGGCCGCTTTTGCACAAAACCGGACCGGATCGAAGACCGAATACGAGAGAACCGGCGGAATGAGGACCGGACCGATATATGTTCGGTCCGATCCAATTCGGTTTACGATCTATTATGCTCAGCCCCAACCATCACAAACGCAAATTATTTTATAAACTAGCTTATTTTATCAGATAAAATATCATAAAAAAACAATTTAAAAAAAAAAGAAAAAAAAATGTAATATTTGTCAGGTAATCAACGTTTCTTCATCAAGTCATACAACTCTTTTCATATTTCCCCCAATTTCATCAAATCCACCAAAACCCTAATTCCATTTTCATCAAATCTCAAACACCCATTTCATCAATTCATCATCACCACATGATCCAATCTTGAAAAAATATTTTTCAGGTATTTTTTCCCATTTTTTTTCATTTTTTTTCATTTTTTTTCATTAAAGATTCTTGATCTTGAATACCCATTTGATAAAGTTAGTTAATTTTGAATACCCATATGTTAAAATGTTATAAAGTTAGTTAATTTTGAATACCCATATGATAAAATGTTATAAAGTTAGTTAATCTTGAAAATCCAATTTTCAGGTATTTTTTCCCATTTTTTTCATATTTTTTCATTAAAGATTCTTGATCTTGAATACCCATTTGATAAAGTTAGTTAATTTTGAATACCCATATGTTAAAATGTTATAAAGTTAGTTAATTTTGAATACCCATATGATAAAATGTTATAAAGTTAGTTAATCTTGAAAATCCAATTTTCAGGTATTTTTTCCCATTTTTTTCATATTTTTTAATTAAAGATTCTTGATCTTGAATACCCATTTGATAAAGTTAGTTAAATTTTAATTACCCATATGATAAAAATGAATAAGTTTAGTTAAATCTTGAAATCCCAATTTTTTCAGGTATTTTTTCCCATTTTTTTCATATTTTTTAATTAAAGATTCTTGATCTTGAATACCCATTTGATAAAGTTAGTTAATTTTGAATACCCATATGATAAAATGTTATAAAGTTAGTTAATTTTGAATACCCATATGATAAAAAGTTATAAAGTTAGTTAATCTTGAAAATCCAATTTTCAGGTATTTTTTCCCATTTTTTTCATATTTTTTCATTAAAGATTCTTGATCTTGAATACCCATTTGATAAAGTTAGTTAATTTTGAATACCCATATGATAAAATGTTATAAAGTTAGTTAATTTAAGGTTTATTTGATAAAATCTGATGAAATTAGGGGTTTTAGTAAAGATGGTGAAGCTGACAATGATTGCGCGTGTTACGGATGGTCTTCCGTTAGCCGAGGGACTTGACGATGGGCGCGATATGCAAGATGCTGATTTTTATAAGCAGCAAGTTAAGTCTTTGTTTAAGAATCTTTCCAGGGGACAGAATGATGCGTCGAGGATGTCGCTTGAGACCGGTCCTTATGTGTTTCAGTATCCTTTGTTTCTTACGGTTTTTATGTTTTTGAATGTGTGGCGTCAATGTTGTTTTAGTTTGTTTCGGTTTGTGAAATAGAAGGCGGTGCCGCTGCTAGGAGTAGATCAGAAACCTGATTTGTATCTGCGTATTGTTAAGGTTAAATGGTTTTAATAAGTTCCAAGTTCCAACCTTATGTGGCCATTGTTAGGTGCTCTTAGTCGTTGATTTGTTTTAATGCGGTTGTGTTAAATTAGTATGATTCGGGATTTTTGCTTTTTGTGGTTAGTGAAATACAAGGCGATGGTGCTGCTAGGAGTAGATCAGAAACCCGATTTGTATCTGCGTATGTGTCTATATTTTGAAAGTTCCAACCTTTAGTGGCCATTGTTAGGTGCTCTTAGTCGTTGATTGTTAAGAGGTGCTGGCCGATATTTAAATTAGGGGTTCCTTATGGTTTTCAGTATCCTTTATTTCTTACGGTTATAATGCTGTTGTGTTAAATTCGTATGATTCGGGATTCTTTTCTTTTGTTGTTTGTAGTTTGCTAGGAGTAGATCAGAAACCCGATTTTTATTTGCGTATGTGTCTATGTTTTGGAAGCTCCAACCTTTTGTGGCCATTGTCAAGAGGTGTTGGCCGATATTTAATTTAGGGGGTGTTTGTCTAAGCTTATTTGATGGACTTATGATGCCTCGAGGATGTTGGTTGTGACTGGTCCTTATGTTTTCCAGTATCCTTTCTTATGGTCTTAATGTTGTTGAATGCGATTGTGTTAAATGGGTACGATTCGGAATTTTTGCTTTTGTAGTTAGTGAAATAGAAGGCGATGCCGCTGCTAGGAGTAGATCAGAAACCTGATTTGTATTTGCGTATTTGTCTATATTTTGAAAGTTCCAACCTTTAGTGGCCAGTTAGGTGCTCTTAGTCGTTGATTGTCAAGAGGTGTTGGCCGATATTTAATTTAGGGGGTGTTTGTCTAAGCTCATTTGATGGACTAATCATGCCTCGAGGATGTCGGTTGTGACTGGTCCTTATGTTTTTGAGTATCCTTTTTTACGGTCTTAATGTTGTTGAATGCGATTGTGTTAAATGGGTCTGATTCGGGATTTTTTGCTTTTGTAGTTAGTGAAATAGAAGGCGTTGGTGCTATTACGAGTAGATCAGATACCCTATTAAGTTCCAAGTTCCAACATTTTCTGGCCATTGTTGGTGCTGTCAACAGATGTTTGTCAATAGGGCGATATTGAATTTAGGGGGTGTTTGTCTAAGCTTATTTGATGGACTTATGAGCTTATTGAAAAATTGATAAGTCAATAAGCCCAATTTTTATCTTATCAACTTTAGCTTATAACTTACTCCGTAGTTCATAAGCTTAACTTGATAAACCCATAACCCATAAAAATTGAGCATATTAGTTTTTTAATTTTTCTATGAGCTCATAAGCCCATCAAATAAGCTTACACAAACACCCCCATATTTTTTTTCGCTCTTTTGTTTCCTGAGTTATAAAGCCTCTATTTTGTGGATATTTTTATGAGCATTATGTATCGTTGTCGCTCACATTTGTACCAACTCAATTATATAAGCATGCACGATTAGATCTGAGATTGATTTAGGAATCTTGATACTAAGACGTAAGTTTGCATATCTTACCTATACTAACCATATGCAAACTTTATGTTAAGTATACCAGCCTCTATGGATCGGGTCCTTTTCCTTAACCTTTATAATCAGCTATATCATTGAAGGGCGGGTATGTTATTTAACAATGTGCGATCGTGCTTATCCAAAGAAACTTGCCTTCCAATATCTCGAAGATCTTAAGAATGAATTTGAGCGTGGTTATGGGAATCAGATTGAAACTGCTGCAAGACCTTACGCTTTCATAAAGTTTGGTAAATATTACTTGTTATAGCCTTGTAAATCTCATTTAAACGTTTTTTCATTACGCTAACACAGTAACACCCATGTTCATGAGTTTGCGTACTGAATTTTGGTTTCTTATTTGCTGGATAGATACATTTATACAAAGGACGAAGAAATTGTACCAGGACACGAGAACTCAGCGGAATATCTCTAAGCTGAATGATGAACTTTATGAAGTTCACCAAATTATGACTCGTAATGTACAGGAAGTCCTTGGTGTTGGTGAAAAGTTGGACCGTAAGATCTTCTCTTTTAGCCTTTGTTACTTTTGTTACGCTTGAAATAATTGTGATTATTTTATTTATCTACTTCTACTAGCTAGCTATGTATAAGTGGTAATGTACGTACCCATATGGGAATTAGAAAGTGAATACTATAATGATCGTTTATTTATTGCAATATTGGGATCGTTAGCAAGGTTGTCAGGATCGGGATCCTTTCAATGATCGTTTATTTATTGCAAGATTGGGATCATATTAGGATCCGACTAGGACCGGAAATGCGACTAAAGCTCTTTTTCTATTACGAGTTACACATTTTTAGAGAGTATAGTATCAAACACAACTTTATGCCACTTTTTCATGAAAATGTACTATACAAATAGCAACAAGGCAATACATCCATGAAGTTCAAGTTTTAATCGTTAGATTAATGTGATTGAACTTAAAGTAGGCAAAAAAAAAAAAAAAACAGTACGAAACATGGGCTTCTAGTAGAATCGGATTGTTTATGATTCAACTATCCTATGTGCGATCCTACGATCCTACACCGATCTCGTTCGAATTGAGATAAAAAACATGGGCTTGTAGCAGGATCGGATCGTTTACGATCCTATGATCCTGCGTGCGATCCTAAGATCCTAGACCGATTCTGCTTAAATTAAGATCCTACTACGACCCTGGTCGTTTTTTATATGTGAGATCTTAGGATCATATATGATCCTACAATCAGGATCGGGATCCTGACAACCTTTATGGTTAAGTGGCTGTAGACGGAGATTAATGAAATGCTATGCTTCAAAGCGTATTAGTTATTAATATTTGGAAAGAAGGTGCACTTAGGTATGGATGTTTACTGGATAATGTTATATGCTGTTCATAGAATTATACGGTGATCAAGCGTATTGAACTTGTTATAAGATAATGTAATTATGATGTTATTCCCATGACTTGGAACTCGTCGAATGATATTTTTAAAATTTGTAAATTTATGCAGAGGTGAGTCAAATGTCAAGCCGCTTAACATCAGATACTCGCATATATGCTGATAAAGCAAGAGATCTAAACCGCCAGGTTGGTTTTTTTTATCCAAAATTAATACAGTGTGAAGATTATAAACGATAAAACTTTTGTAGAATATAATTTTTACGTGACGACTGCTGCAGGCTTTGATTAAGAAGTGGGCTCCGGTTGCAATTGTGCTTGGAGTTGTTTTTCTGTTGTTCTGGGCCAGAAACAAGATATGGTGATCGCAGCTTCATTAGTTTAACATGTGGAAATATTTTTCCATTTCGTTGAGTTATTACAGTTACAGGCCGGGTCTAAGTTAATTCTATTCGCACCACCTGCACTTTAGTTGAATTATATACATTTGCATCGTGAATCGGAGAGTTTTGTTAATGTGTTTAATATTTAGACAAGTTCAATCCACCAAGAAGCATTCGCTATATTTTGACAAAACCTCACATTTGTGTTGGTCTTCAGTTTTTATTTATGTAATGCTGATGAATACGCGTTCCAAAATGTTCCCAGCTGCATGTTTATTCGTATGATGAGGTTCGCCTACCCGCAACCTTTTTATATCCTTTAGGGATAATTTCATAATCGTTACGATTTAAATATGTTTGATGGACAAAACCACTCGTAACGACAACTACAAAACACATGTTTAGCATGTTGTCAAGTGCGTAAATATATTAAAAGCTTTTTTGCTTCACCTACTGTGTGATATGCGGTTATATCAGACCAAGACCCGGATATTCCGGCCAAGACCCGGGTAGACCCGTCCAAGACCCGGGTAGACCCGGCTATTCCGGCCAAGACCCGGCTAGACCCGGCCAAGAACCGGATATTCGGGCCAAGACCCGGCTAGAACCGGATATTCCGGCCAAGACCCGGTTAGATCCGGCTATTCCGGCCAAGACTTGGGTAAACCCGGCCAAACCCGGCTATTCCAGCCAAGACCCGGGTAGACCCGGCCAAGACCCGGCTATTCCGGCCAAGACCCGGCTAGACCCGGCCAAGAACCGGATATTCGGGCCAAGACCCGGCTAGAACCGGATATTCCGGCCAAGACCCGGTCAGACCCGGCCAAGACCCCGATAGACCCGGCCAAGAACCGGATATTCGGGCCAAGACCCGGCTAGAACCGGATATTCCGGCCAAGAACCGGATATTCGGGCCAAGACCCGGCTAGAACCGGATATTCCGGCCAAGACCCGGTTAGATCCGGCTATTCCGGCCAAGACCCGGGTAAACCCGGCCAAACCTTGCTATTCCAGCCAAGACCCGGTCAGACCCGGCCAAGACCCGGACAAATCCGGCTATTCCAGCCAAGACCCGGTTAGACCCGGCTATTCCCGCCAAGACCCGGCTATATCCGGCAAAGAACCGGCTAGACCCGGTTATTCCTGTCAAGACCCGGGTAAACCCGGCCAAACCCGGCTATTCCAGCCCAAGAACGGATATTCGGGCCAAGACCCGGCTAGAACCGGATATTCCGGCCAAGACCCGGTTAGATCCGGCTATTCCGGCCAAGACCCGGGTAAACCTGGCCAAACCCTGCTATTCCAGCCAAGACCCGGACAAATCCGGCTATTCCAGCCAAGACCCGGTTAGACCCGGCCAAGACCCCGATAGACCCGGCCAAGACCTCGATAGACCCGGCCAAGAACCGGATATTCGGGCCAAGACCCGGCCAGAATCGGATATTCCGGCCAAGATCCGGTTAGATCCGGCTATTCCGGCCAAGACCTGGGTAAACCCGGCCAAACTCGGCTATTCCAGCCAAGACCCGGGTAAACCCGTCCAAGACCCGGCTAGACCCGGCCAAGAACCGGATATTCGGGCCAAGACCCGGCTAGAACCGGATATTCAGGCCAAGACCCGGCTAGAACCGGATATTCGGGACAAGACCCGGCTAGAATCGGATATTCGGGCCAAGATCCGGCTAGAACCGGATATTCCGGCCAAGACCCGGTCAGACCCGGCTATTCCGGCCAAGACCCGGGTAAACCCGGCCAAACCTTGCTATTCCAGCCAAGACCCGGTCAGACCCGGCCAAGACCCGGACAAATCCGGCTATTCCAGCCAAGACCCGGTCAGACCCGGATATTCCCGCCAAGACCCGGCTATATCCGGCCAAGGCCCAGTTAGATCCGGCTATTCCGGCCAAGACCCGGGTAAACCCGGCCAAACCCGGCTATTCCAGCCAAGACCCGGCTAGAACCGGATATTCCGGCCAAGACCCGGTTAGATCCGGCTATTCCGGCCAAGACCCGGGTAAACCCGGCCAAACCCTGCTATTCCAGCCAAGACCCGGACAAATCCGGCTATTCCAGCCAAGACCCGGTTAGACCCGGATATTCCCGCCAAGACCCGGCTATATCCGGCCAAGGCCCAGCTAGACCCGGCTATTACGGCCAAGATCCATTTATTTAGTTTACGCTGGTATTTTGCAGCAACTGCGCACCTTTTAGCTTTGTTATTTGGACATGTTCTTAAAATTCTGTCTTGACCATCTCTTGCTGTCCACGTTGTTTAAACATTGGTATAGTCCTAGCTAGGCAGCCGGCTTTTACCGATATATGGGCTGGGGGCCGGGATCGAGTTCTATATAAACCATCGATACGGAGTTATTTTCTGGATTTCAGAAGATAGAACATCAAGTGCAATATCTGATCTTCCAAATGATGTCCTAATGACATACTTTCAAATTGCATCATCATCGACCCCGACCTTTATGACTACCAAGTCTCGGCAAGACTAAAGAAACTTGATTTTCGGGTTCATGTAAAAAATTAAACCTCAGAAAATTTAGATAATAAGCATCCTATGATTATAACATCCAAAACTTAATAACATACAAGCATCCAAAAAGTTCTTAACTGAAGTTTGAAGTTTGAGTACCCGGCCTATTTTTGAACACCACGTCACACCCTGAAACTACGTCATCAAGTTTCGCATGAACTCGTCATCAATCCAATCCTTTGAGCTTGATGCACCGTCTTGATTAGTAGCACTCACGGAAGGGCGGCTAGTACCAGAACCAACTGATGTGCTCACTGAAGCTGGTTGGAGATTCGTCTGCTGCTGCATCTGGTTCTGGTTCATGTCTGAAGCCATTGCATTTCTTTGCATGCGGTTCATGTCACTAGCCCTGCTAATACCAGAAGTACTCCTCACCAGAAGCCCACGTGAGCCTGAGCCTGCAGATCCCGAGCCTGAGATTAAGCTCGAGTCTATGTTCATATTACCAATTTGTACCACACCAGTATTACTAGACTGCTCCCCAGATTCACCCAGCGCACTTGGTTTACTTAGCGCCATCCTTGGTTGTCGACCCGGTGTGATATCAGAACGCCGTCCACGTGAGCCCCGTCCGCGTGAGCCCCGTCCACGTGACCCCGAGCCTGAGCCCGCGCCCGAAGGTACTTGTAAATTACCACCCTGTGACCCACCAGCATTACTAGATTTCCCCCGAGATCTACCTACGATACTTGCTCTCCTTATGGAAGCTGTGCTGATGGTTGAACCCTGGTTTATCTCCATAGGGTTCGGATCAAAAATAGCTAATGGTGACGCACCCATACGTCCTGCACGAGGAACACCTCTCCTCACGTTTCCAGACCCTTGACCCCCAACCGTGCTATTACCACCACCAATGTTCCGCCCCGTTCCAACTACATTTCCAGGCGCCATCATATTCCCCTGCCGCCTTTGAGATTGTTGTTGCTGCTGCATGCTTAAATCCTGCCCTATTGACATTGAATGTGATGTGAGCACCATAGCATCTGAAGTCTGGATTAATGAATCTAGTGCATCACTTATTGGACTGCTTGGTGATGGCACCGAAAATCCACCACCTTCAGCATTCATCCACATGTCAGGCGTTGATGAGCTACGTGAAGCATTGCTGGTTCCAACAGGATACGGTTACCAGCAATGACTGCGGGTCCAAAAGCACGTTTACACTGAACATCACTTAACTGAACCACGCTGACAGGTTTCGCTTGAAGATAGTCACCTGCTATAGTATAACATTCACGTTCCATCTACACAAACAAAGAAAATTATTTACATATGCGGTAAAATTAAGAGCCAGTTTGTACTTATCGAAAAGATCATGGCATACCAACGAGCAGAACTCCGCTGCAAACATATCTGCGGTATGCTGATTCATCAAGTCAACCCACAAGTCAGAATACTAATAACTGTTTGATATGACATATTAGTCTCGTAAGTCTAAATTATAAAAGGATTATACATTTAAACTCACTGTATTCGGAAATGTAGGAAGAAGTTCTTCTTCCGCCGAGTGATCATAATCATCAAACTCGCAATAATGCATTGTTACAGTGCCATCACTTTGTCTTTCTGATAAAATCAATTTAGTTTCAGACCTGGGGACGAGTATCTCCTCATTACCTGAAAGAATAATAACAAACGATAAGAAAGGGCGTTATAACTTATTAAATACCAATTTTCAAGGCTATATATTCATCGAACCTGCAGGGTAAGAATGAGCTTCCTTGACAAACTTCAAAATCCTGGTCTTGCAAAGGTTTACGTTTCCACCCGCATGTGACATTGACAACGGCATTTTACATGTTCCATCTATGAGAGTCTCATTATCGTTACTATTTATAAGAGCATGATACAGCTGACTGGAGGGAATGTTTTTATTTGGCTTGTAATCATCAACCTTGAGCTCTTTGCAGTTGAGATTATACCTGAAATAAGAAGTTATATATATTGTCGTGTAATTATTCCTCATAACAAAATCTCCATCAATTCGTTGCTAAAACCGTGTCTAATTAAGAAAATGTATTAGGCCTATTTGAAGCCATGATGAAAAGAGAAACAAAAGATTTTTTCTATCTGTAACCTCGTTATATATTTTCTTTACGCATTCAGTTAGGCAGTAGTGGTACATGTGAAACTGGATAGCCGCTCTAATCATATATCGCAGGGTCACCTGTAGTGATAGTCTGTACGTGTATACTGCTCTTATGTAGATGCTGGTGGTGAACCAAACGGAGAGAAAAGACCATTCTTGCGGGGGAGGAGAGAGCGGAAGGTATTTGGTAAAGGCTATGATGTCCCTGCATATGGAGCTCAGTCGTTCTATGTCCCCTGATGCGCGTGTTTTTAGATTATCAAGGCTTCGTCAGGAGGCTTCGCTGTGTCTCAGAATGCGTCATTGGTTTGTTAGAGGCTCTTCGATAACAGTACCGCCCTGGCAAAGGAATCCATCATCCCGCATCCCCAACTATAACCTCGCAGCAAAGAAGAGTCCATCACCGCCTATTTCTCACATGCATATTGTTGTTACTATGGTGAATCCACGTCGCGAAAATAGATGGATGTTCCGTATTGTTAAGAAGCTGTGTATCAGACCGCGCTCATACGTTAGCGCTCAGGTTCGCAGTCATTCGGCAGAGACTGTACTCCGCGTTATTCGACAGACGGAAGATCGTGAGCCACCCAATAGACATGGCCGCACACGGATGCCTATGATCTCGGCTGACAGCTCCCTATACTGCCTTCAGTGTTGCATCACTGGAAAATTCACCGTGATTTTGGTGGCACTGTGAGGACTTGTATCCCTACGATGATCCACGGTTCTCATCATCTATAGTAATTAAATCTCGATTGGCCGTCTGCACCAATTGCAGGCAACGAGCGCCAACTGAATTGTCTGTTCTCTACGGGAAGAATCCACGGCTCAAATTGCTTCTCCATTGATCACGCTGAAAATTCCTTGGTTCCTCTTGTACGGTAATATTTACAGGAGATGGGCTCTTGTTGTTCCAAGGAGCTTGAACGAAAGTGGATCTTGTAAGCTGTGGTGGAAAACTTGGATGCAGTCGGTCAGAGTCTCTTCCAATCTCAAGTGGCTCTTGTTTGATATTATGTCTTATTCCTTGCTGCCCTATATTCGGTTTACTAGAAATCGCATCAGCATGTGGTCCGTGTCTCTTCCAAATCAAGTGCATTGCTGTTATCCTTGTTGTGATGATGATCCCCCATTCTGGTGCGCGGTTGATTACCGCTTGAAGCCAATTGGATTTAAAGGTTCCTTTGGCATGGAGAGACTGCAATCTGTCCCACAATTAAATGCGATTCTGAGTGCACAATTCCAATGTTATATCAGGCAGGTAAGTGCTTGACCTATGACGATCTACTCATTACACTGTATGCACTGTAGAAGTGCCATCGTCTGTAAGATTACCTCAGACCTAACTATATATACCCTAACACTGCACCATAGCCTCGGCCCTCGGCTCTCTCGTGACTACCTGCTATCTGCGCCTCCGCTTTGCCACCTCGATTCATTTAACTATGCCATTTCATCTGGCCCATATATGCCCCCGGGAACTGTTCGGTCTTACACCTCAAATAAGACAGACAAATTTGCCCCCCGTTTATGTCTCACTATATCGTCAATCTGAACTCAAACTCACGGTGCATTGGTGAAGAACCTCCTGGTAATTTAGCGGCAGTCTGGTTGTTGATGTGTTTATGCTTTGCATGTATCGAATGCTAACTGTTTGTTCTTGATTGCCATGATAGCCAACGTAGATTGACTGATTCTAGTATGTCTGCATTGCCCATTATTTAAAGAAGTTGGTCATCTTGATTTGTCCGCTTTTGATCATCCAAACAAAAGACAAAATCGAAGCTTCATAATTATCATGGAGAATGCGTAGGAAGAAGCTCATAGGTTACACCTAATGCATGATCGGTTGTGAATGATCTGGCATGTATGGCTCTATCTTTGGTTGTTGATAACCAACATAGACCAACGGATTTGACTGATTTCTGTTATCCAATTTTATTGGGCCAAAACAGATGACAATGCTTGGCCATTTGGCTTTCCCGTCTTCTTACCATCTCGCAAATGGAATGATCGAAGTTATCCATCATTGTTTTGAATTCTAGGGACTACTATGCATGAGTAGAAGAAGCCCTCCGAGTGCACTTACATGCAGTCGTCCTGATGTGTTTTTAGGTTGTGCAATTGGTATCAGCTTGGTGTGTGGATTAACAATCGGTCCTAATGGATTTGACCAATTTTCTAAATATCTCTCATATTCACCAAAGAGGACGAGATTATACCACCGTTGTTTGAATTCAGATTCATCTCTGTTGTTGTTGATTGCCAACGATAGCCAACGGATTTGACTGATTTCTGTTGTCTGCAATGGCCATAAAAGAAGATTGGCCATCTTGATTTCCGCTCTTACCATCCAAACCAAACAAAATCGAGCTCAAATCATCATTATTTGAAGTCAAATCTATCATGGAATGCGTTGAAGAAGCTCCTGGTACACCAAATGCAGTCCGTTGTGCATGATCTGGCATGTGTGGGTCTAGCTTTGGTTGTTGATAACCAACATAGACCAACGGATTTGACTGATTTCTGTTATCCAAATTGGCCACAGATGACAAGCGGCCATCTTGGTTTCCCATCTTACCATCATCAAAAGGAATGATCGAGCTTATACCATCTTTGTTTGAATTCAGACTAATCATGTCATGTGTAGAAGAAGCTCCCGGTGCACTAAATGCAGTCGTCCTTGATGTGTTTTGGTTGTGCAACGGTATCAGTTGGTGTTGATTAACGACATCAGCCAATGGATTTGACCAGTTTCTATTATCCATATTCACCAAAGAGGACGAGCTTATACCACTGTTGTTTGAATTCAGATTCCTCATGCCATGTGAAGAAGAAGCTCCCGGTGCATTAGCTGAGGTTCGTGCTGCATTATCATATTGCTGTTGTTGTTGATTGCCAAGAAAAACCAATGAATTTGACCGACTCCTGCGGCCATCTAAAAAGGCCATAGGGAACGACGACTGGCCATCTTGGTTTACCGTCCTACCATCAAAAGCAGACACGAAAAACCTTCTACCATCATTTGCTGAAGGCAAACTCATGGAACGCGTATTGGAAGCTCTCAATGCATTGAAGGCAGTCCCTGGAGTATTATCGAGAATTTCCGGTGTCATCTGTTGGTGATTACCAATTAAAGCCAATGGATCTGACCAACATTTTGAGTAGCCGGATTTGCAACATTAGGTTGATCTGTCCCCAAATTTGATTTTTCTGGTACAGACATCTTCCTCAGCCGCTTTCGACGCATAGCACGAAAATCAAGATTTAGCTGCAAGAAATGTCAAAAACAGAAGTTAAAAGAGAACATGGTAAAAAATTAAGACGTACACTTTTTAAAACTTACCTTTACAATAGTCGGCTTCTTACAAAGTCTGTCAAAGTTAGGATAGGAGTCGAGATCAAGCTTTGGGTATAGGGCTAATAAAATCTTGGCCTCCGCTTCCTACAGTTCAGTTGCACGAAACGTCAGATTCTCGTATAATTCTGTCCATCAAATAGAATAGTACTCCATTACATACTTACCAGTAATTCGCTATATGCCCAAAAATCCCTTTTAGACATCTGAGGGATATCCCTCACAATGCTATCCACCGACATCCTAAGAGATATTCTTCTGATAGAAGGAGTAGCAGCTATAGAAGGCGGACCATTAATACATACTCCAGCTTGTTCAGAAGAATCCTTCCGCCAGTCACGCACCTGCAATATATCACATTTTCAGAATCAAAACTGGTTGGTAAATGATATACGTAACTTTTATGTAATTATTCATTTCCAAAATGACATAATCAAATGTACGACAACTTCAGTTCTGATTGATGATTACTAATTACCTCACACGCAACTTTCCCATTTTTGTATGTGCAAGGTATATCTTCAAAGAAATTTGCTGGAACTCGGCAACACTTAATGGCCTACAAGTACAAAAGTAGTAGTTAAAACAAGGAACACTAAAGTATACAATATGCACTCATATAACTAAGAAACATTAAGTGACGAGATACAAAATCTATATGATGAAGTTACGTGTGTACACGTCAACTATAGATAATAAAGACTTACTGTGAACAGACTTTGAGATGCCCTATCATATGGGCGCAAAAGCTTCGGATCATACATTGAGGCAATTTGTTGCGCAGCATGACTCTATAAAATTATGTGCAGAACAAGTTAGTGACGACTGCTATCATTGTCGTTTTGAAACACAGACAAAGCTGAAAGGAAACAAACCTTAAGAGACTTGTCAATTGTATATCCGTCCGGGAAGATGTTTACAATAAAGGATACATATACATCTGATAACCATAAAACCGAAATTTAGAAACATAACTACTACGTGAGTAAACATTTCAGCCAAAAATACCTGGAATCTCTTCAATGTCTTCGTCATCATCATCCTCGGTGAGATCAACAACCTATACATAAAACAGTAATCGTCATCAAACAAAATGTCACAGTATACGTAGTAGCCGTTAATAGTATTAACATTATGTTCATAAACGCGCGGATATATGGCTTTATTATTTTTGTTATGCCTGTCTCAATCAAAATCTGTGATAAATTACTTCTGATCCAAATGATATCTTCCGTCTAGATTTAGGGTTTAAAGCGAATTAAAATCCTTAAATCTCCAACTATTTACTTTCGACAAACTCAATCTCGCATATACATAAACCTAAACATCAATTTTTCGAGACCATATAACCTTATATCACTGTCAAATGAACTTCTATACAGCTTTTCATGTATGCAAAATATGTACAGTTATTATTTTCCACACATTCTCAATGTATAACATCAAAAGAGCTTAAAATATAGCGATTTCGATCAGCTAATTATACATCAAAAAAATCAAACCGATAACATATACCTAAATAAACTCACATAACTTCAGCCAAAAAGAAAAAGAAGTCAACTTAAAGCATTATAGTTATTAGATGAATTATTGTGAGCCCTAAAATTTTGTTGGTTTCAACAAATTGAATTATTTTTTTTACAAACCAATAAAACACAGACATACTTTTAATCATAAAAATTGATAATTATTTAGACAACTTTTTTTTACAAATTAAACCAATAAGACACAAACATGCAATTTTAGTCATACTTTTAAAACCCTAAAAAAAATGATAACTATTTAGATAAAAAAAATGTAATAAAACACTAACACTCATATAATTAATTAATTAAACACAATTATTAATTAAACCGTTACACTCATAACAATTAACACAATCACATTCATTAACTAAAAACGATATGTTATATGTATATATATATACCGATCGTTTTTTCGAAAAATCAAAAACACATTGAAGACGAGCTGGAATTAGTTGATGATGATGAAGATGAAGTTTAAAAACACTAGAAGTAGTGTCATCAACTTCATCGTCTACGAAACCTAACGAAGACGGATTAGGTTTAGGTTTCGGACGGTAACGCGTTACTCTCTTCGAAAGCTTGAACGAGACTTTCCTCATAATTAATACAAAACTGAAGCAAAAACTTTGGTTTTTTTCAAGTGTGACTTTTGCTTGAATTGTGCATGTGTATGATGTTGTATCAATCTTCAGACCTATTTTTTTATTACTTTAATATGTGATGTAATATTAATTAAATGTTCTTTTTGTTTTTTCTATTTTTGTCAAACATTTATTATTTACATGTGTCACCAAGTTGAATTTTTACTTTTGGTTTTTTCACAAATGTTTTCAAAATTGGAATATTTAGGATCGTTTTCGTTTTTGCAAGATCGGATCGAGATCTTAAAATCCTACTATAATGTCATTTTCTTAATAACATTTGTAATATTATACAAATATACAGATTATTATATATGATAAACACACAATTATATGAATATTACATAGAAATGTTGTCATAAATATTGATTTTGAAATTATAGAGAAGATTAACATGTTGTTTTTAAATTGTAAAAAAGCAATCCATAATTTGTAGTTTCTTAGTTTGTGGTTCAAAAAAGTAAAATTAAATTAGGTTTTAAGATTTTATGGTCAAGATCGGAATCTTATGAGATCTTAAGCTTGCAGATATCATATATAAGATCCAGATCGTTTTTGCTTTGTAGTATTGTAAAATCATAACATCCTATGATAAGGTTCATGATCTTAACAAACTAAAACACAATTAATACCCGCGCATAAGACGATGTATAGGGCCGTCTCGTGGATTTCGGTGGCCCTGTACCACGACTATATGAAGGCCTCACTAAATACCAAAAGTAAACGTAGAAACAAGTATGTCCATTGATAACGCGTAAAAAGTATTACTAAGATTCCAAAAACATTGAAACTACTTTACTAAAAGAAACATTTAACCGGGTTACAAGCATCAAAATTAACTATTTAAATAGTGCGATTCTTCTAGCATTCTTTCAAGAAAAAAGTGTTGCCACAAGATAAAAGTTAATCGATTGCTGAGCAGTTTTTCTTATAATATAATGAAAGTATGGGGCACGTTTTGCTTTGTATTTACATATGATAACATCGTATGCGGAGCTCGGGCTATATGACAACGACACTAGATCCTAGCTTTAGAAAATGTCACACTATAAACGATATTAAAAAAAAAAGCTCATCCACATCCATAAGTTTATTCTTCATAAGTAGCAGTGTGTCTAAAACGTTTGCGGGATACAATATGTAGCATATTTTCTTTTTCCATACATGTGTACAGTTTTGTATACTTGTATCATCCAAGATTCATTCAAATACAAAGATTCAAATAATATCTTATCAAACCATCTTTAGCCTAAATGTCATCCAGAGTCTCCAAATCCTCCAAATCCTCCAAATCCTGAAACTTGCTTGAAGTTGCAAATATCACAAAAAAACATTTATCGTAAGAATCACCCATTTTATTTAAATTATATGGTAGCACATGTTATGTTTTTATATTTATTTCCTTAAACTTCAGTGCAACCTCAACTCCCTACTGCAACCTCTACTCCTTACTGTAAGTGGTAGTTAACCACTTGTATGTGACCTTATATCTATGTTACACAATCTTTTTTTATAGCATCCTTTCAAGATATTCATCAAACACACGAAAGGCATTAACTTTACTTACACTTTTAATAAAAAGAATTTGCAAGAACATAAAGACGGAAAATATTACCGTTTCAAATATAGGGAAGTCGGATTTGAATCTCGTGAATATAATTTCCTTACCTTTTACCGGCCTGCATAACATGTATATATATAATTACTACGCGAGATACAATAACCTGAAGCAGACTTTAGAACATAACAAAAAACAATTTCCTATAAACTCTTTAGTTAGCCTATATCATATATTTAGACGTCCTTCATTCTAGTTATGAAGATAAAGAATTTGTCAAGGGGAATAAACCAACTGCATATATTGCAGCTAATAAAAGAATAAATGCTTTGCATACCTTTTATTTGCTATGTGAGGATGAAGTAGCTTCAACTATCATCCTTGCACGCGCTTGTTGTTGAACAACATTTGTAATTGGCTTAAATCTAAAATGTAGTAAATTTAATAATCTCAATCAAGTAAAACTCAATAATTTTACATATTTTTATACAAAACTAATACAAAATCATAAATAGATTATATAAGTAGATATACATTTAATCAAACACTTTATATGCGTAAAATTTGTTTTAACTGATTAATTAAAAGAGTTATACCTAAATGTAAGCACCAATGGCAGCAGCTAAAGGATTCTAACATATCTCCATCACTCTCAACGAAAGATTGCATAGGCTCTTGATCTCTTTGCATTACCATCTTTTTGTGTCTTCAAACCGTCGCTGATATTTCCGCCAAAACACAATCCTTCACCCGTGACATATAATTTACCCCTAGGGTTTCATGAGTAAAGGGGACGAATGTGGGTTTTTTTGCGGTTTACCGCGGTAGTTTATTTGATAAATTATAAATTCTTGATTTGTTTAATACATGGTTAGGAAGCGATTTGGGCGGATGGTTGATCGACTAAGAACGGAAAGTAATGGCAGATGAGATGAGTCATGAGTCATGGATCCCAATTGTGTTTTAGCAAGACACGTATTTGTGTTTGAGCAAAATACGTGTATCACACAGAGAGTATTGATAATAATGGGAACGGGGCGGGTAAACCGGGTTCCGACTGTTTTTTGGCGATTTTTCAGGCGGGTGCGGGTTTTCAGGCGGGTCTGCATTAAATGCATTAATACCGAGCCTCGGGGGAATAATCTTGATCTTTAATAATATAGCGAGTAGGCTTGCCCGCGCTCCGCTGCGGGGTGGTTAGCGGACGTCGTTTCGGCTGTACTTCGCGGCGGGGCGTTTGTATACGATGTTCTCGCAAAAGTGAATAAAAAACAAGAAACAAAAAAAAAAACTTATTAAAATGAGGTTATTTACTTCAAAACAAACAGTACTAAACATCTAATAGTACAAAGAATTAGATAGTCACAGAAAGTTACAAAAACTAAAAACGTGAATCTTTTTTTTTCCAGAACCTAAAAACCAAACGGATGCGAACCCAATCAAAAATCAATTGAGAAACAATGGAACTATATGAAGTAAGTTATAGATGTTGGAGCACGTCAACTAACTGAAACAAAATGCAAAGAACTTTAACCCCTTTTTAAGTAAACTCGAAAATTTTAGTAATATTTAGTAATATTGCAAGTAAAATAATGAAAAAGTAAGGAGGTACTTAAAGACTGCCTTAATACGTCAAAGTTTATCGGCCGACGCAAAATTATTGAATGACATGAGAAATGATATGTTGAAGAAGATTATACCTCGAACAGGAACAAAGATCATGAGACTTAGGAAAGTGAGATGAGGGTGAGCATATGCATCCAAAAGTTCCTACTTGTGATTAGTGTGTTCAGGAAGCCTCCTTCACATATGCTCTACTTTTCCCTCAATTCTAGTACGTAATTTATTATTTGATTACACGACCATATGTTCTTATATGTCAAAATGTTAATTACCTGTAAATGAGGATCGTTTTGGCTCCATGACCATGTGATGATATCAACTGTTGTGCCCCAGACACGACTGCAACTGCTGCTGCACTTCTAGCCAGCGTACCTCATATACCATGCACATGCCCTGAAACATAAGAATGTTCTTGATTATGAAAGTCACCATGTTGGATTTAAAGTTCTTTTTAGATTTAAGGCACGACACATAGTGAATGCAATAAGTTAATATTATTTTTAAAATCAGTTATTGGTAATGGACTAAGGACTTCAGCTGAAAAGAAGTTAATGGAACTAAACATCTATTTTCAGGATGGTTATCGTCTCAGAAATTTACATTAACTTCTGAGTAATCAGCTCATGATGGGGGGTCGGTTCCACCTCTATTATAAACCTTTTTAGCATGGTTATCATTGCGTGTCTAGTGTCTTTTTTTTTCTTTTAAAATCAGTTAAAAATAAGTTTGTATGGGTCAATATAAACCCACCTGACCCAACATCAACACGCCAGAACGACCAACCACACAGATTTGTGAACGAAATTTTTTATATAATATTGATAGTGAAGTTACCTGTGGTTGACACACCCTTGTACGCTTTTTGACCTTCATCCATTTCCGCCTTAACTGTGTTACCCGCACAATCAACACTCCTTCCGCCACCTTCATATTCATCACTCTAGTATTTATCACACCCACTACAACTACAAACCCTGCTGAGAAACTCTCAGTCTAATGTGTCCCCAAGCCATCTTTCATCACACCTACAGGTAAGTTACTTGTACTTGTTACTAATATGAACATTTTAATTATTTATAAAATTTAGAAAAATAAGAGATAAAGTGTTCATGTGTCGAAACAACCCAGTCTGACCCATTTGAGCATACTAATTTGGACATTTGTCAGTTATTAGCCCCATCCACATTACCACCTATAATATCGCCTTGTACACTTTAGAGATAAAGAGTACATAGTGTCGCTTCTATTGAACTTGCCACCACATAGGCAAGCGACCACACTTGATATGCTGTTACATAATGCATTTACAGTTTAAATTTAGGACTGAAATCGAGTGCATAAACTTGTAACAAAATTGCATTGACCCATTTAAAATGCTTTGTTTTGACCAATTCATAATCGACATGTTCAACAACACTTTAAGCTGTAATCAATCCATTATTGTAATACCAATTAACAGAATATATATGTATATTTAAAAGCGCAAAAGGGTTAACAAATACCTGGGCACGTGTCAAATCAAATGACGTGCCCCGCGAGACTGAACGACCGCGTCTGTCACTTGAACTTTTCCAGATTGCAACGTTTTTTGAGTTTCCCGTAGCATCTGCAACAGCAGCCCAGAAAAACATAAACACACCGTAACATTTTGCACACTATTTGTTAAGCAAACTTTGAAGCACAATTTATAACCTCATTAAAGTACATACGTTTGTTGACAGGCGACTCAGTTATCATAAGGTTATAGTTAATTTATATAGGCCAACTTCGTATCTTTTTGTTTAATGTTGTTTCAAAATTATTATCCAATCACTTTCAAATTTGGAACTTATTTGTCTAGGTTATTGCTAAGGGCTTTAGCCGCTCCAAAGCTGAACATGCAGCAGCAGTTGCACTAATTTTAAAAAACAAAGGTAATTGAAAAAGAAAAAATTCAGCATACCTGCATCAACTGTTTTTTGTAATTGGCCCTCGATTGCTGAAACTGGTCCTCCTCCTATTTCACCTTCTGATGTAGTTGTACCTGCAATGAAACATGAATACGTAAAAATATCTTATTTTTAAAAAAAGCGACTATATTACCTCTTTCCTTACCTCAGCAACTATTTTCACACGAATTGCTTTTCGGTCGCCCTATATATTAGAAGGGCTTCTGCCTTCTCTTCTGCTCGCCTTTTTTCCTAGCAAAACATAAGTCAAGACCACAAATTACTTCAAACAATGAAAAGTAAATAAAAACGAAACAATATAAATAAGAAGAATTGTTACAAACCTTGCCATCTTCTGTCGAAAATAATTGACGCATTGTCTAGACGACTATTACGGTACCTAATCGTTAAGACTTGCCCCGCGAAAAGACAGTCATAGTATCGCCCATTATCAGACAGTTTTTTTACATTATAAAAACGAATGCACAAAAAGATCATCACGGCTGGTGGTTCATTAATACTCACATTTAACCTCAAATAGGTATATAATGATGATGAGATATGTGTTTATGAGGCTCAGATATGCTAAGAATTGAAAAAGCAGATACATCCGCCATGGCTATAAGCCTAATGGTTTGCCCCGCCAAGATGCGGTTGATCATAACTTTAATCAGAGCAATTCAAATTCATCACAGCGTACACAATTTAGAATTTATCATCGTGTTGAAGGTTATAAAAAAACACATGATATTAATGGTAAAACATTATAGTAGCAATGACAATGAATAAACTCTTTTGAGTTATTCAAAAAACTGTTTGGCTCAGATTTGCGAACACGGGATGGGATAAAACAGTATCCAACCCGACATGGCTGCAGACACGACGTCGTGCTGCCCCGCCAAGATACGGGTTGATTTCACCCACCACGATGGAGCAAACTATTGTAGTTATCTTCATCGCCTAGAATAAAGCTAAAATAACTTTATAAGCATCATATGTGCTAAAATCTCATCATCATAGCCTAACATTTGCATTTTCTTTGTTCACTTTAGTCACACAATGAAGTGGGCAAAACGGATCGGGCACGCACTAAATGAAAGCGGGTAGCGGGTCGGGCTGGGATGGGTTGCATTAAAATCCCTTACCCGAGCTCCCCTAGGGATGTAAGGTTTTATAATTATTGAACTACACGTTCTTCAAAGTACACATACGGTAATGCAAGGCAGCATCATCAAACATAGCGACAACAAATGCAACAAAAAACCGGCATAGCAAGCGTCATCAAAAAAAGCATAAGCTAAGGGCCCTATAAGCATAAGCCAATCATAATGAATATGTAGCGCACGGCTGCAAATGTAATAAGTTGCCCCACAATGGCTGAAAATCCAACAATTGCCCTCAATAGGATTGTATATAAGCCTCAAAAAACCGTTTAGCTCAGATTTGCGAACACGGGATGGGATAAAATAGTATCCAACCCAACATGGCTGCAAACATGATGTCGTGCTGCCCCGTCAAAATACGGGTTGGTTTCACCCACCACGATGCAGCAAACTATTGTAGTTATCTTCATCGCCTAGAATAAAGCTAAAATAACTTTATAAGCAACATATGTGCTAAAATCTCATCATCATAGCCTAACATTTGCATTTTCTTTGTTCACTTTAGTCACACATTCAAAGTGATCATAGGCAAACAACGATCAACAACGTCACCCACCATGAATGGCGGCAACGAAGAGATCGCCGAAACTGAGCCAGTTAAGGAGAAGGGGCAGATTTCAAGCACCTTTCCATTTCAAACAATGAAAATATAAGCATAAGCAAACCGTGTTATAAACGCGACCCATGGCTGCAAATCTAATCATTTGCCCCGCCATGGCTGCAAATCTATTAGTTTGCCCCGCCATGACTGTGCAACCACATTCAGGATGTAGTTGCCTAGCCAGGATACCACCATGATCAATAACAAATAAGCTGCCATATGATAGCCAAACCAAGCTTGCACCATGGCTGCAAACACCATTCTCGTAGTTTTACCCCGCCAGGGAACCCCGCAAGTCTAATACACAAGCATGGAATCACAGCTAGCCACAATAAATTATAATACCTTATCCTGCTTTACAAATTTAAACAAATTTACTAATAAAACCTCATAAGGGGGAAAAAAGCAAAAAACAAAAGGTAAACTTCCAACTTATGGTTATAGATCAAGAGGGCACTAGCCCACGCGCACCCATACCTGTCTAAATAAATTAGTCTACCGAATATAAGTCATTATCCCTATCGATAAAAGATAAATTAGTCTTACCGACTATAAGTCATTATTCCCTATCGATAAAAGATAAGATAAATGAGAAAAGTAGAGTTTTAATGACTAGCAGCAAATTTTGCCAACAGTGAAGAAAAATAGAAACATTTCTTATCGAGTAAAATACATCATTTGTTTCCTTTGAGTCTTTTCTATTTTTCTTAAATAAATATACAACTCTCCTTAACTAGGCGAATTCGCATAATAATTGTATATAATGTTTACGGTGTAGTACTTTTTCTGTTTGTTTGATTCATTAGGGGTCAACGTTTACTTTTAACTAATACTAATAGCGAATTCTAGTCTTAAATTAGTCTTCCTCAAAGAAAAACACCACAACACGACCCACATAAAGTACCTTCCCTTACGGTTGTTTACAAAGTTTGTTGAGCTTCACTCGAGGAGCAATTCTTTACGCTTTTTTCTAGTCCTCCACACTTCTTTTGGAGATGACGATGAAGATGATGATGATGATGACGATAAAGGATATATTGTCAATGCCTCGAGCAAAAATCTCAACAACTATAAGTTTTAAAAGGTGGCTCAAAACAGAAATTTTGTACTCAAATTTCATACTTTTAAGTAACCCAAAAAGTGGAGATGCTATAATAAATGACGAGGATGTATTTTTAGGTTGTCTTTGTATTTATATGAAGACTTTTTTTCTAATCATGATCCACGCAGTTGATCATGAATCAAGTATGACAATTAACGCATCGAACCAAAATCTGATCCACTCGTGCATCAAATACTCTTCCTAAAATGTTAGTCAGCCATGAACCATGTAACTGATAAAGCAAGAAGAATTTAACATAATCCATATGACTAACAAATTACAATGAAACATAACCCAAATAATTGGGGTCTAAAGATATATGCAGGTATAGTCAACAGCTCCAGCCAAAAAAGTCGGTCATGGTACCTGAAAGAAAAACACATGTGGCTTGGAGTTCACAAAGTTACAGTTTTTAGTTCAGTTTTTAAAAGTTACCCATAACTCGAGTTGACAAGCGTGCCCATAAACGTGTTTACTGTTCAAAATTCCTACCACTAATAACAAGTTACAGCAAAAACATGACTTTAAAAACAATAATATTAATTGGAGCTGTAATCTACTAACTTTTAACACTACGGGTGACTTTGGATCTGCTTGACCCGTTCGACCCGTTTCACATTTAGCCCAGTTTTCAAAAGTTACTCATTTGACATGTTAGAGATGATTTAAAACCTCGAATTGACATGCTTAAACATAAACACGTTTACTGATCACAATTCCTACCTCTAGTAACATGACAATTTTATCAAATCAAAAAAGGTGTAAGATGAAACCTTACACCTAAAGTTCCATTAACACATACAAATATAAATAAACATACATTAATCTTTGGTCTGGAAAGCTTCACTCATCTTGGTTGTAATATTCTAATGTTGTCATGTCATTGATGTTAACTCGACTCTCTCGCCTGCACGGCCGCACCCTCAACCACGGTGTTACAAATTGTACAACAAACAGAGCCTTACACAGTCAACATAATAGAGTTCCATAGTCTTAGTCCCATCGTTACTTGATGCGGACGTAATAACACTGTGTTTAACATTAGTTCTTGTCTTTTCAAGACGCTTTGAAAGGGAAGAACTAATGCTAAACCTAGTGTTGAACGGCTGGCATCAAGTGACAATGGGACCAAGACTCTGAAACTTGATCATGTTGACTCAGTAGAAGGCTCGGTTTATGGTAAAATTTGTAACATGTGGTTGAGGGTGCAGGCGAGAGAGTCCCGTTAACATCAGCAGAGAAAAATGAGGGTGCGGGCGAAATAACCGGACGTTGTCATGTCATTCTTATGTTAACTCAACCTTCTCGTGCGGACCCTCAACGACAGGGTTACAAATTGTTCAATAAACCGGGCCTTCTACGTAGTAACACAATCAACCTCATGAGTCATGGTCACTTGATCCCACATGTTCAACATTATTAAACTTTAATAAAAACCCGGGTATTGGGTCACATAAGCATTTTAAGCATAAAACCGACCGACCGGCTGTTTCCGGCGGGTTTGGCCGGTTCGGATGGTTGACACGTGGGATCCAGGCCTTTTTCTCTTTGTCTTATAGTAACACGATATACCCATATACTAGTCTTTCCCACTTCTCCAACACTTCGACTCATATCTCTCCCCTCTATTATCTTAGTCTCCTTTTATCCAATCCTCGCCATAATTAAAAATTGCGGTGTTTCTCTCTCTCTATTCTTCCCACCGTCCATATTTCTCTAACCCCTTTTTTTGTGCTATGTCAGGTATGAAAATATATGTTGTTGTTTTCTGGATTGAATTTTTTTTTTTGTAAAAAGTTTTATTGCTTATTTAGTGGGTTTATGAAGAAAATGATTGGAAGTTATTTTTTTTCAGGATGTTCTTAGTGTTTGAAGAAAATGATGCTGGGAATGGATGTGCTTTGTGGTTACAAAGATGGGATTTTGACCTTCGACACATTTACGGTAGACAAGAATCTTATTGAATGGTTTTTTAATTGCTTTTTAGTTGATTAAATGGTTTTTAATTGCTTTTTCGTGTAGATGCATTTAATTTGACTTATGAGGTGACTTTGTGATTGTTTTCTTGTGTCACCAGGAGCATCAAGAATTGGAAAACAGGATGCCATTGATGCAACAATAGTGGGTATGCTGGCTGATCCGAAAGAGGTATGTACTTTCTTAGAAAACCATATTTGGGTTTGGTTTTTTGTTACAAGGTGTACTGATGTTCGTTCCAAATTTCTGAAAAAAACGTTTAGCAATGCGGGTTATAGATTTAGGGGTTGTTGACTTGATAGTGATTATACATGCTTATCTTTTCCGCGAAATAAGCCAACAAGCAGTTTTACCAAACAAAGGAGTACAATAACGAAAATGAGAAGTCCAAAAGTGCTGAGAGTGGGTTAGAGAAGCGGAAGGTTAACAAAGATTCTTTAGTAGTTCGCGGTAGAAAAGTTAACAAAGTCAATAAGGATGATTTTTGGCACAATAGTTGATGAAAAGGTCACCCAAAAAGACGGAAAGATCCCCCTAAGTAATAAGTATGATGAATTTGGAAATAAAATTGACGTGGCTAAGATTCTCACAGATGCTATGTTGGAGGACGAGGTTGTGGAAGAAGTGTCCTTTGGATGAGTGAATTTTAGGATGTAAATTATACTGCTTTAGCCATAATGTAATCTCAAAGAGTCTGGAATATGAGACTGTAATTATGCAATTAACCAACTGATTTTAGGTTGCCTATCTTTAAGTTGACTCCATATTACCTTTTCTTAACCAACTGATTTTGCTTTATATGTATATATTTTGACTCGGGTTGTGGCCCTGTGTAGAAAGAAACTGAAATCAAATGAACCCGAAAACATGCCTTATGTATGTGATTATAGATGTTCTCGATTTTGGGTTTTTACATACAACTATTTGGAACCTGACAATTTTAAAGTAGGTTGGTATGTTATAAGCCAATAATAGGGGGTGTTTGGGATTGCCTATGGAGCAATTACTCAAAATTTGTTTTTTTTCAGGTTCTTGGGGTCAAAACAATGAATCTGGATGGGGTACGGAAAGAACAGAAACTGAGGCTGTGTGGGGTTCAAAGAAACCAGAAAAAGAAACCAAAAAAGGGTTTGGGGTCCGGTTTTTGGGGATAAATAGGTGATCACTAGGAATAAAGGTGGATGGGGTGGCAAGAAATTAGTAAATGATTCCTAGAAGGGAGCGGGATCGGGCTCCTCTTGGGCTTGATTGAAGGGTTTTATGACCGGGCTGCCTATAAGGTAGAGACACTGTAATATCTGTTTTTCAAAATGAAATATTTTTAAGCCATCACATGCTGAATTACTTTCTAAATGGTTGCAGGAATTTGTGAAGACGGTAATTACGTATTAAAAGCAAGTGGGAGCAACATTGACTGATGCATCAAGGTGTTCATGTGCACACAGTGAAGAAGATGTGTATATTGGGATGAATGCATGGATATAGTTGATCAAACAATCATACCATCTTCCTTCGTTTGTCCAATCTTAAAGGTTAGGATCTTTTTATACTCTACATTTGCATTGACCGGATAATTACTCCAAACAAAGGTTCATCACTTTGTTTGATCATAAATAGTGGGTTTATGGGTTTGTTACTTGAACTTATGAGCTTATAAAATTCATAAGCTAATTCAAGAGAAACTAAGATTGGTAACACATTGCATGTTTAGTTGATTAGCTAAAGTATACATTGAAAAGAAGTTTCTGTCACAAAAGTGTCCCCAAAGTTCAAACACTAAATAGGAGGATTCTTATGGGGGGTGGAAATCAGGGTGGAAGAATCGGCCATTAGTTGTTAAAAATTTTAATCCTTAGTCGTAACATGCGCTTATGGTGTTAGTGCTATTTATGTGGGTTTGAGTTTAGGAAACAGCTGAGATTTCATTTAGGAGAGTGAACTTTTAGGTTGTTGTTAGGATTAGGTACGTAAGTGTATTGCAGAATTAATGAGCTATATATAGAGTTGTGGAAAGGCTTACTTTTTCTAACTGATCAACATAGGCTTATGGACTTGAATGAGTCATGACCTCATGTTTATAAGCTGGGCTTTTCCAGGTTCATAAAAGCACATGAGTCCACAAAATAAGCGAATCCAAACACCCCCGTAAGCTTACTTTTGGCCTTAAGAGCCTATCCGTTCGGTTTTGAATTGTCACTTTAGCGTGTTTTTTTAATAAGCTCTGGAATGGAGAAATGGCGTTGAATATTGTGATTCGGGGTGGGTCACGATAACTAGCACACTTTTTACTTATAAGCATGTGTATACATGTGTGGGTTACATTGGAGTTTTAAAACGACGTTAGTGTTTCAGAAAATGGAATGTATGCTATTAGTAGACAGTAAGGTGCCTGTATGTACGTATATGTGTGTTAATCTTTCAACTAGGATCCTCCTTCAGTGTACTCCAGATATGGCCATGTAGAAGGGAGTAATTACAAAAAACTGTTGAGTCAGGGCTGCAAAAATACTTATTTAACATTTTAAATGTAGTATACATGTTCAGGTGATGTGATTGTTTACACCTGATACATCAGTTACTAAAAGTACAGATACATATGTAGCAACTACTGTTAAGCTTGCAAATGTAGTTGTTTATGATTGCTGACTAAATCAGGCTTAGACGTTTTTAGCTCAGAATTCATCAAGTCGTGCTTTTTCAAATGCTACTTTCTCTCATTCAAGATAAAAGGGGATAAAAGATAAAAGAGATGAAGGTAAAAGATAAATTTGATAAAGTCTTGAAAGATAGAACACACATAAAGTGTGTTAATACAAAGAAATTAAAAACATTATATCTAATGAGAAAAAGAAGCCACGTGTCTAAACACACTTTAGAAAACTGGTATGCCACGGCTAAACTGAATGCTATAGCTCAGTAACGAAAAACTGGTATGAAATTTTATTTAGGGTATATAAATGGAAGTGTTGTTAGCTTGGCCTTTACGGATGCTAGCTGTAATGCCACGGCTATTGGCAGCGGCTCCACGGGTAGGGACATTCATTGCCAACAAGAATTATGAATACATGTTCTTACTATAAGCTCTTATTAAGCATATGAATGATTTAACAAAAAGTTGTTCTTATTGTCTCGAGCAGTGAATAGATGGGTCTGATGCGTGAATTGCGGATCGTTTTACCTACTTGGTATTTCAAGGTACTTAGGTGTCATGAATTCTGAATTTTTGGAGGTTGCATTTTTGGGAGCTGTTACACGAGCTCAGGTATCGTATGAGAAAATACATTTTCTTGATAGACGGTGGAGGATGTACTTCTTCAGATGTTAGACGTTAGTATTATTTATGTACTCATATGTTATTTGTGCTACAGGCAAAGTCTGATGAAATTGCAAAGCTGGTGAATGAGAATGAGCACCTGAAATCTTTAACTAATGATAAAGTACGTAGTTTTTAAATAAGTTATTATTCTAAAATGTGTGTATCATAATCAGTCAAGCTTCTCTTACATGATTTGTTGCCGCACAGAGTTTCAATAACTCAGGTTTATGCTCTCACAAGGGAAGGGGATACACTACGTAGATAGCAAAATAAGAGAAACGATGCCATTGCTCTTCTGAAAGAAAAAGATGAAATAACTACTCAGGTTATGGCAGAAGGTAATAATCAGTTACGGTTTCAGATGAGGTTACCTAAATTGAAGCAAACAACTATAATACAAACGACGGTCTCATTATCTTATTTTCATTGATAGGTGAAGAGCTTTCAAAGAAACAAGTTGTTCAAGAATCTACAACTAGGACGTATTTGAAAATTTGACAGTATCTCATAGACTATCAAACGCGTCACCGGGATCACAAATAGTTTCTGATGAGAATCGGGGTTAGACAATTGTTTTCTGAAAGTTTATGTATGCTAAGTTGTCGCAAAGGTTTATTATTTAGAGCAACAAGACTTTAGCTTGCATGTTATAAGAGTCTGTAAGAAACGATATTTTGTTGAGTCTGCGCATGCATCAGTTTTCATTCCAAAAAAAACGTTTTCATGGCAGTAGTACAGCAAGTAAAACCAACGTTCCTCATTTGTTTTATATCTCTATTTCAGCAATACAATCACACTCGAAACCTCATCAGGTGGGGAACCCATTGCTTGCGTTCGCGCCTACAAATCTTCATCTTCCAAGAGTGACCACATTTCAGCAATACCAGGTGATCAGAACTGTTGGAAGAAACCAGAAGGCAAGGACTACAATCGTCCTGCACAGATTATCAAATGAAATGCAGCTTCAAAAAAAATGTTAACGCATGCCTCAGTTGCAAGAAGGATGTTCCATACGCAATGTTTCTCCTACAAGAGAAGTTGTTAATTATACCACTTGCAGAAGTGACGTTTCTGAAGCACCGCTAGCTCCTGGAATATTTGTATCAGCTTTTGTTTTATAGCAGCAGGAATGGCAACGAGAAGAAACTCGCTAGAAAAAAGTGAGTTTTCATACATTTGTTATTTTCGATACTCTATCAAATACATAAATAGCTGAGTTTACACTAGCAGCAATATATATGGAAACTTTAGAGTACATTTATTACTTAGTAATACAAACTCCCTTTAACTTACATTTATTTACTTTTAATCATCAATGTGTTAAATCAATCTAATAAGTAGTGTATCCGAGTTTGAGACTATTTTTTCAATCAAAGCCTTTCGATATCATCACAGATGATTATCAATACTTATGGTTCATTGTTATAAGAAAAAGAAGACATCAATTATTTCGTTTATTTATGGTTTGGAACCTGATAATTAACTACCCAAAACTGATTCTCAATTGAATTGGGCTTAAAGCCCTAATTGTTAGATACGTTTTAACATTTGGTCATTTTTTTAATAGGTGTTTCGCAAGGGTGATGATTGTTCAGGTAATACCCGAATAATATGATCCAGATGATCTGAGAACATGCTTGCAAGATGGGATCATGGAAAGAACAAAAGGAGTAGGGTTGGTGGTCAGTAAACTGCCAAATGTAATATCTCTAATTGATTCGTTATTACTTACTGCATAAATTGTTCCGTTATTCAGAAGGTTTAAAGAGGAAATGGAGCGAGAATCAAAAAAAGGAGTTGTAACATGTATTGAGTTATTGTATTTGAACTAATAAGAGTGTATGTAATAGTGTAATAGTGTTACAGATAATGTGTCATTTTGAAATATAAAAAATATAAAAAAATAAAAAAAAATAAAAAGAGTGTATGTAATAGTGTTACAGATAATGTGTCATTTTGAAATATAAGATTGTTACAAAATTCACTTAGCACAATGGTGCACATAAACTCCTTAAATTTTTGGTCATTTGTATGCCTTTCACATGGTTTTAAGAACATTGTAAGGAACAATATGCTACAATGCATATTAAATAAAAGGGGCGAGAATAACACCCTGTTAAGTTCTGCAAATTCTATATGTGCATTGTTGCAGATATGTTAAACCAAATTGACTATTTCACATTCTATGCTTGCAATGATATTCGTCAACAATAAGTTTCTTTTTCTTTATTGATTTAGTATTTATTAACAACGTTATTTTTCAAGTTTAATAATGTAAACTTATTGTTTTTATAAACTGTTTGCTTTTTTTGGTCAAATTTGTTGGTTTTGTGTCGTTGCAGTGATATAACAAAGAACGGCACAACAAAGATGTAAACCCCCGTGCTACGCAGCGGAGCGCGGGTTCACAAATCTCGTTAGGTTTAACAATTTGTGCCCATGCCATACGCTTTGTAACACTTTTCCTTGTGTCACTCACAATGAGTAACTGCTCAAATATCATCATGGACCAAACCATATTGCTTCCTAGTTTGACTACGTTTACCACATTTCTCCTTACCACCCGCGTACCAGTAGGCAAGTAGGCACCTGAACAACCACTAAAAGTATTGGATTATGTCCACGTAGAAATAAATATATGTCCGGAAATCTTATTCGAGCCTATGGGGACGCACGCGTTATACGTAAGAACAATAATAATTAATATATTAAATGTAATATATTAATAGTGATAAGTAAACAATCATTAAATGTTAAATACAAGGACTAAATAGTAATTAGTCGGAAGTTGGAGTTCGGTTTTGTTCCTCTTGGTTTGACGGACCGTTTTTAGACTCCTAATAGGAGTGGGATTGCTTGACTTGCAAGCCAAGGCAAATATCCCTATATAAGGAACTCTTGGGGTTCATTATTGACATACGTTTTGAGAAAACCTAAACTCTCTTTCTCCTCTCCTTGTTTTGTTCGACCGAACCTAAACCCACAAAGGGTTTCGGTTTCTCTCTTTTCCTATGTTTCGATCGGCAAGAAAAAAACCCACAAGGGTTTCGTTTTGTTTGGTGGTTCGACCCTCAAGAACACAAAGGGATATTTGGTTTAGTTGATAGTCAATCTACGGGGTTTGTTTACTAATCACTACTAGTACTAGCATACATTATTGTTAGCTACGAACGTATTGTGTGTGTCGAAGTAGAGAAATCTTCGTTTAGATTTTGGGTGGTTTGCGTGGTATTTTATATTATACACACGCGTATATTGAAGACGGTGGTTACGCTAATTGCTAAAAGGTACACGTCATCAATCTCTTTGTTGATTATTTTTCTATATGTGATTATATGTTTTCCGCTGCGTACTCGTGTAGTTAATGGTTAATTAGGTCATAAACTCCAACAGTGGCATCATGAGCCATCGTATAGAATTCTAATTACAAAGAGTAAAATTGAACATTAGGGTTCTTGATTAATTTTAAGCCCTTTGGGCGTTTTGAGTTATAAAGATTGGTTCTTGATTGATAAAACCCTATGTTGCATGAAATTTTAAAGTGTTAAAATTCGACTTTTAAATTGTTAATTGGTCCGTTTTGCTTGTAAATTAATTGTTAATTTGATATCCATGATGAACACATGCAATTTTATCATGGATTCATATATGATATAAAATTCTATGTTAATTGTTAATTGAAGTTGATATGTGTGAAAACACATATCCGTTTTATATCAAAAATGGCCCTAAAAAGACAAAACTGTGCTTAAAATGCTTGTATATTGCTTGTTTTGTCTTTGTGATTGTGTAGGTACGGATATTGCAAAAATCTCAAGAAACCGGACAAACACGGACACGGGAACGGAAAAGAGAATACAAGAGCCGGGAGAATGTTTTCAAAGTCAACCATTGGTCAACCCTTGGTCAACCAAAGTCAACACACAAAATGTCAAAACCCAAATTTCCCAAAATAGTCCCTCAAAGTTAAACCAAATTGCAAAAATAATCCCTAAACCCTAACGGTGTTAACTCTTTTTATTATAAGAGTTAACACCCGTTATCTATCCTTTTTATATAACCAGGCCCAAAACCTTTACATAAGCCCAAAGTTAAACAATTTTAACCCGGGTCAAAGAAAAGTCAAACTCCCACTCCTTTTATAAAAGTAAAAACGCGGGAAAAACTGTTGTTACTGTTCATCGTCGTCTCCAATATTTACTTGCGTCAAAACAAAGGGTAAATGCAAATTGGCTACGTGGCTAGTTAATTCAAGTGACAAGCAATGATATGGCAAAGCTATATGTCATCAAACGCTCTCATTGGTCAAGACACCTTAAGGGGAATGCCACGTAGAAGCAAAGAAAGCACACAAGGATGGGATTTTTACACTAATTCCTTTGCAAAAGAAGCACAAGTACCCTGACACACGGATTGCCACGCTGGCAATCCGTGTGCTCACCTAATGATCCAAGGGCCAAGATTAGAGAGCCAATGATTGAGAAGAATGAAGGAGAGGGATTTATGGGAGCGTCTAACAAACTCCAGGACCTAGAAGCTTCTCTGAAGGCTATAAAAAGCCTCTCACATTCACACACACACATCATCTTTTCTACATTTTTTCTTAAGTTTTCTTAAGTAGCTTTTGTAATCATTTTACTTAAAATGTAATTTTTCTTATTAAAAAGTTTTTGTAATCTTCGTTTCCAAGTATTGTAATCTGCTCTCTATTAATGAAATCATTTTTCACTTTTACTTAATATTGTTTCACTATTAAGCTTTTACAAATACTTATACTCATGATCACTGTTTCATAAGCTTCTCACAAGCTCATCTTAAGCTCTTTGAGTCTCTAAGCTCAAATTAAGCTCATAATAAGCATTTAATCTACTTAAACTATAAAAATCAGTTAATTACCTTTGCTATTGGATTTTGAGCTTTTGGATGATGAACTAGCCATGGATGAGTTCATAAGGACTTTACTAGCTTATCATTTGATAAGCTAGAGCTGTAGAAATAGCTCCTTGAGCTTATTGCCTTTGTTTAGCTAAGGTTTCTGTAAGTTTCCTTTAATTTTCAAGTATCTTAGCTTTGATTTTGCATATGCTTATAGTCTAGCTTATTTGTGCTTAAATCTGTCTAATTGTGCTTATTAAATATGTTTGAATATCTGTTTTTAAGTTTTATAGCATAGATTTTAGATTTCTTAGTTTAATTCATAAAACTGTCAAAAAGAAAAAAAATATAAGTATAGTTATTAGATCTTCAATTCTGGCTTAATTGTTTGTTGAAATAGGTTCATTAGATTTGTTATAAGCTATTTGTTATCTGGTATTTAGGATTTAAGCTCTTAATTTCATTTTCATAAGCTAATATGGTTTTGAGTCTAGTTAAAGGGGTGTTTGGCATAACAGTTTAAGCCAAGGTAAAACTGTTTGTGGCCATTTGGTTTGTGTTATCTGTTTTTTTTTACTTAATCCAAGCTTGTTAGGATAGTTTAAATAAGTTAGATTAGTTTTAAATTAGTTTTCATAAGTTAGATTTTTAATAAGCTCAAATCAGTTAAGGTTCTTTGTGATTTTAAGCTTAAATCAAATCCAGTAAGTGATAATGCTTAATCTGTTCTTAGTTAGTATTTTTAAGAGTATATTAACAAGTTACTAGGTCTGCACTTAAATAGTTTAAAATTTTGGTCATAAACTTGCATACTGCACCAGGTTAGATAAAAGGAAAAGTGTTGTTTTCTTGATCAATTATCAGAGGGTAGATTTAGTAGTTAGGATTAGATTTTTGTGTTTACATATAGGTTTAGGCTCATAGTTTAAAGATTTCAATTTGCTTTTTATAGTTAAGTCCAATAGCATATCTGTTTTTAGCTTTTAAAATTGGCTTTTGTCTTTTCATTTTCAAAATAAAACTCAGCATGATCTGAGCCTTGGGTCTGTTTTCAAAGTACTTTTGTAATAAGCAATTGAGTTTCAAACCTTGTTTCAAAAGTTGAATTTGGAAGCTTATTAGTTGTAGTATAAGCTTGCATAATCTATTTCCCCACAAGGATCCAAGAGCTTATTGAAAAATAAGCTCAAAGATCCCTGTAGGGACTGTTTGGGTCTCAGGTTTTGTCAAGTGCTTATTTCAGTTTTTATAGCTTATTTTCTTAAACTTTTGCTTAATTTGTTCTTAAATTAGCTTATTAGGTTAGTTTAAATTAGTTCTTAGCTTATTAAGTCAGCTTGTTACTTAATTTAGTTTTTTTTTCATTAAAACCAAAAACACCAAGTCAGTAGCCTGTAGTTTTTTTTATAGTGCTTTTTCTTTGCTTATCTGTTTTTCAAAATGAAGTTGGTTTGAAATTCTAAGTAGCTTAATAGCTGTGCTTTAAGTAGGTAAAAAGCTTCTTGGTCTAAGGATCCACTTATTAGCTTATTTTTAAGCTCAAAGTCTGCCTAGGGACTGTTTGGCTATTAGTTTTAATAAAAGAGCTTATTTAGTCTTCTAGCTTATTGCTTGCTTATTTTTAGTTCTGTTAAGCTCATTAGCTTAGGTTTAGCATATTATAGCTTATTCAGTCTTAACTTTAGCTTATTTAGTTTAAGGAAAACTCTAAAAATTAAGCTAAGTAGTAACTGTCTAGTTTTAAGCTGTTTAACAGCTTATTTAGGGCTTTTCATTAAAAGTTTCTTTTATTAAAAGTGCTTATTTTTAGCTTATTTACAACTTTGCTTTTATAAGTTTTCAAAAATAAAAAAAAGGGAAGGTGGAAATCGGGGGTGAGCAAGACTCGAACCCCCGACCTCAACACCCTCAACCCTTTTATAACAACACAACACACACTCCACTACCAACGCGCCCTGGGGTCTTTTTCATTATAGTTTTACAAAATCTATTTCTTATATACATTTTACCCATTTTAGCTTATAAGCTGTTTTTAGCTTATTACACAGCTTATTCGATAAGCTGTGTAATCAAGTTTATTTTTCCTAGGTTCTAATTAGTTCAAGCTATTTTCTGTATTTTTTCTAGAATTTTCATAATTAGTTTAGTATTTTTAAACATTTATTTTTATTAAAAACTTTAAAAAATCATGAAAAATAGAAAAATAATCAAAAAAATATAAATCTTTTTTAGAAAATTTTCTTTTATCATAAAGTTTCTAGGAAAATTAGTTTTGCCTTCGTAGGGTTTAATTTGCAAAATTTCATTTTTTAAAGAACGGGATTCGTTCCCGTTTACATTTTTCGTGTTTTAAAGCTCATTTCAATTCCGTTTTTATTCTAGTTTTCTTTAAACTTACTTTTTAGTCAATTAGAGTCTATTTAAAAAGAAAAATTCAATTTAGGTTTAATTTTAGAAATTTAGGGTTTTTAACTGCCGTTTAGGGTTCCTGTTTTGCGTTTTTAGTTAAAGTTTGATTTCCCGTTATTTATTTTCGTGCTTAATTGTTTGCTTATTTTAAATTGTAGAAGTAGATAATCAAATCAATCTTTGTTTCCAATTCAAATCATTGTCCGAACATCAAACGTGGTTTCAATTTCACAAATCGTTGGGGAATAACGACCCGGGAATCATACTTCCCGGTTAATATACGTATTAAATTATATATATTTGTGAAGATTTTCCTTTTTACCTTTGTCCTCAAGGGTAATTTGGTAATTTTCCATCATATTATATATTTTATTATTACGTATATAAGATTGTTGCGAATCAGAAGTTCATGCAATTTGATGATAATAGACATAAAAGTTAAAATATTTTTTGTTTTTTTGGATTGTTAGACACACTGTTACGAAAATATTCATAAAATATTCGTCGAACGTCGAAAAATTTTGAAATTTTAATTGTAGATCCACGACTCAGTAAGCTAAAACTTTGCAGTTTACTGCAAAAGCTGGGGAAGAACCTAGCTATGTCCTGACGGGGCCTGAAGTCGACTGAAATATTCTATCAGCTTTTATGTGCTATGTGGTACTATTTATATAAGGCTTACGCAATCGATTATATCGATGGATGCGGCCCGATTCATTAGAAAATGGAGCCTTATGTGAATATGTACATAGGTTAATTATTCGATAATTAGAATCATCATTAATGTTTGCATGTCTTAATTGTTAAGTGATTAAATAAATGTTATGTGTATTAGTTATATGTTTATATTGTTTTGTTTTAAGTATTGACTTGTGAGAAAACAAAAAGGTTTTTTGAAAATAAAAATTATAAACATGACTAATAACTATAAAATAAGATTTATTATAGACTATTAATTGCGAAGTCTTATGTGTCAATCGGGTGTGGTTATCTATAATGTTAGGGCTCATACCTTAACTTCCCACGACGAGACTTGCAATTTAATATGTTTATAATGTGTTTCAAATTAAAGATTAAATTTTATCAATGACGAAATTTGCACAAGTACTATTTAGTTGCAAGGCATATCACCAAGGGTTTGAGGTTTATATACTCTATAAATCCCTAATATCTTGCAATTACTTGGGAAATGCGGATGGTCTAGGGTTCGAATGGTTTTTAATCATTCTTTAATCTTTTCCCGTGATAAAACACGAATCTTCAAAGTTTAAATGTTATGCAAGTTTTATTTTCAAAAATAATTAAAAACTTTAAGTTTTCTGAACCTGGGCGTTTGACGCCGTCAGGGTTGGTGTGACCCCGTCACAGGTGTCGTGGTGACGGCGTCGCGTGTTAATCGTGACGCCGTCTCCACAGTCTGTGAAAACGAAATTTTTGTTTTTGATGAAAAATTTCCTGCACTTGATTCCATAAGTTAGTTCTTGTATAAATGGTTGTATAAACCTAAGATTTAACAATTCAATCATATGACTCGATACTGACGCGAATTAATCTAAACAATTCATTTAACATGTTTGAATTTTGGCTCAAAAGCCGGATAAATTCCCCTACACTTATTGGTTGCAAAATACCTTTGATTGAAATTTAAGACGAGGTTAAAAACAATACAAAGCATGATTACAAGATATTTCAAACATAATAAAACAAACTATGAAGAATAAAACACACATGACAATCCTAATATGCGGGAAAAGTAAATTGGGTTGCCTCCCAAGAAGCGCTTGTTTTTGTTCGAGTCACGAGCCTGACTCTACCCTTATTTAACAGATAAAGGGGAGGGTTCCCCTACACTTGAGTTCAAGTGCGGGTGGTAGTAACGGTACACACCATTGTTGTGAGAAGGGGTCATATGCTGAAGAATTTGTTGTTGAATAGTAGGCCCCAAATGGCGTGTTTCTTTAATCCTAACTTTCTCTACCTCTTTTGGCCTAACGGGTGAATTAAGTCCTCTTCCTAAAAAGAAACTTTTTTGAATTCCAATTCCCAATCATCTTCTGTTATCTCCAATTTTGAAAAATCAACACCTAGGGATCCACTACGTCCTAATAAACCCGGTTTAAATCCATAATGTCTCTTAGGGTCATCTAAACATGGGTGATAATAGCAAGATATATCCTTAGGGCGGAAGGATGCCACGTGCAATGAAGGTGGTGTATGAATGGTCAAGGGATCTACTACCTTCATCCTAAAGCTATCCGGACTATGTGATTTGATGAGTGGGTCGGTTCCTCTTTTGTCTCCTAGATTTACATCTAAGGGTGAGAAATTGGGTAAAAGTTGAGGCTCCGGTTCATCAAAACTAGGAATTTCCCTAGAACTAAGAGGAATGTCATGATTACAAGTATTCAAGCCTAAATCCTCTAGTGGTGGTTCAAAGGATGGACAACTAGGTAAGGGCCGCGGTTAAGGCTCCGGTTCATCAAAACTAGGAATTTCCCTAGAACTAAGAGGAATGTCATGATTACAAGTATTCAAGCCTAAATCCTCTAGTGGTGGTTCGTCTAAGGGTTCTACCTCCATCGGGATTCCTAAAGTCTCTTCTACTTCTTCCGGGTAAGTCACGGGCGATGTGTATTCCTCAATTGATGGGAGGACTTGTGAGGTACTTTGTGGGTTTGGATTTTCTACTTTGTCCCATGCTATATTCCTATGCATCTCAACCCAAACATTTTCATTTCCAAATAATCTTTTTGCATGAACCTTCAAATTTTCTATTTCTTGTTCAGAAATAATGTTTGGTGGGTTGTCCCATTCTTTTTGGCCTTGGGCGAAATTTTCTATGGCTTCCCATGCTTCTTCACCACTTAATTCCCTAAGGTTCCCGTCTGCTGCAAAGTCAAGGTCCATTCGGGTATAGTCATCGACATGATCATAAAAGAATTAAGTAAGGGACCATAAATCGAGGCCATGATGAGGGACTCTTTGGATTAAGTTTTTGAAACGAGTCCACACATCGTAGATAGGTTCGTCTTGATGTTGTTGGAACACCAAGGTATATCTTTGGAATGGGAAGGTTATGTTTCGTGGTGGGTTTTGAAAGGGTGTGGTAGGTGGTCTTTCATACATCATGATGGTGAACGAAAGAGTTACAAACAAAAGGCACAAAGAAAAGATAGACTACAAGAAAGCTAATTGACAAGAAATTAAAGTCTCACTTGAAAGGATTCAAGCGAGTAGAACTAAGTTAAACTATGATCAAAACCTAACTATTCCCCAGGAGGCGGCGCCAAAAACTTGACGTGCAGTCATCTTAGGACTTCTACACAAGAAGTTTTACAACTCCCTAGGCAGTGCACCTAATCATTGTAGTGTAGTATAGGCAAGACTCGGGGTTGTTTATCGTTCACTCGAGGAATAGCTTGGGAAGGCTTGATCACGGTCTAACAGAATTCTAAAGGTTGAAGGAAGATTATTTTTGTGTTTTTATGTTTTATGGAAAGCAAGTAAATCATATATTTGAGAGGTAGCAAGATGAGCTTCCATAAAGTGTTGGACTTGATTTTCAAGCTCGATTAGACAGCGGTCAGGTGTACTCGGGACATCTTGAGGCAATGAGATTGCCTTGACTGGCTTAAGAAATCCCTTGGGTTATTCCAACTTTTGTTGTCATAGAGGGCGAGTTCCTCTAATATTTCCTAGATTCTTCGGGGTTAGGCACAGCTACCACCAGCCGATTGGCATGTTCGTCGTGTGACGGTGATTGACAATGGACTTAAAAAATTTCCTGGATTGGAGCCAAAGATCGGTGCCATGATGAGGGAAGTTTTGGAGTAAGTCCTTGAAACGAGTCCATGCTTCAGATAGAGATTCTCCATTATGTTGTTGGAACATCAGGATATCATTGCGGAGTTTACGGTCTCCGATGGAAAGAATTAAGCAAGGAATCGGGTAGTAAGATCCTCCCATGTGGAGATGGATCATGCTGGAAGGCGTTCAAGCCAATTGCTAGCTTGATCGCGTAGGGAAAATTGAAATAAACACAGGAGCGTTCTTTCCCTGTTTTCACCGTCAAGGTCAAGTGAGTCTACAAGTTTAAGGAAATCCTTGAGGTGTTGATTTAGATCCTCGGACCGTAGTCCGTGGAATGAGTATCCGTTTTGCACCAACCGGATGGTGTCCCCCGGGATAAGAGGTATGCCCCATTGTTTGTTTCCTTTGGAAGCTCGAATGGTATTCCTATAGCCTCGTGGCTTGTCTGGATAATCTCCCAGAGTACGACAGGAATCTGACTCCTATAGTGGTATGAGGAGAACGGGTTTACAAACAAATAACATGAAGAAAATATAGACCTACGAGAAAAGCGTATATGCGGGAATAATCCTTACTTGAAAGGATTCAAGCAAGTAGAACTAAGCTAAACTATGATCAATACCTAACTATTCCTCAAAAATGGCGCCAAAAACTTGATGTGCGGTCGTCATAGGACTTCTACACAAGAAGTTTTACAACTCCCTAGGCAGTGCACCTAATCATTGTAGTGTAGTATAGGCAAGACTCGGGGTTGTTTATCGTTCACTCGAGGAATAGCTTGGGAAGGCTTGATCACGGTCTAACAGAATTCTAAAGGTTGAAGGAAGATTATTTTTGTGTTTTTATGTTTTATGGAAAGCAAGTAAATCATATAATTAGAGAGTGGGTTGGTTTTAGCTATTAAACTAAATATAAATCCAAGCTAATGGTGATAACAATAAGATAAAAGACTGTGTCTATTTAATCATGTATTACTCCCTAGATTGCTTCTCTTAGTGTTGTTGCCTTGTCACACTTGTGATGATCTATGTAATTATTTCCTAAAGCATGAACGAATTACACGAACCCGCCGTCTACTTAGTATGCCGCTAGAGCAACGCACATGCAAGGTAGTATGAAGACTATTACACGGCCCTTAGGAGTTTACTAAGTGCATGTGAAATACATTAAAAGTGGATCAACCATATTAGGGGGCAAGGTAGTATGAAGACTGTTACCCAATGGTATCCTTTCTACACAATCATTTTTCCCTAGACATATCAACAGCGATACACACAAAAGCTGGTTTTCTAAGACCTAACGTCCACATCCATCACAAGAAGCAACACCACTAAGATCTGCATTCTAGGTTTCATACAATCATAAATAAACACAATAATAGGTTTAGCCAAGCATGTTAATGATAAAGCAAGAACAATAAATCAAACAACACAGACATATTGAATGATTAATTAAACCTTACTTGATTAAAACATGAATTGAAAGAAGTACAATAAGGTTTGTAAAACCTCAACAACCGTTGGTGCATTTGAAGAACCAACACCGACGAAAGTTGAAGAACTTTAAGTTGTCATTTTGTGAGCGATTAGTGAGCGATTTGTGAGCGTTTGGTGAGTGTTTTTTTTAAGTTTTGATTGTTGTAACTAAACCCAAGTCAAGATGGATATTTATACTAAACAAATACCCCCAAAATCACAATTAACCCCGTTAAAAATCCATAAATACCCCCTTTTATTTCTAACTCACCACACACTTTCAATACATCTTCTACTTCACATTTCTCTACTTCTCTATTTTTTTCACTAAAAAAAAAATGAATCCCAATCCCAACCCCAACCTACCAAATTGGATTTCCGGTATGCTTAACGACCCAACCAACCAAATTCCGGGGTCGTCTTCGAATCCGGGCTCCTCCACTCAACCGGCATTCAACCAAATGCCTTACTATCCCAATCCAAATTACCAACCTCAATTTACTAACCAAGAAGAATTGTTGATGTTTCAACAATTTAAAATGCAACAAATGCACCAACAACAACCACAACAATTACCAAACCAATTCACCACTTCCCAACCACATTCCGAGCAACAATCGCACCACTTTGAAGTCGAAATGAATACCGAATGATGAAACGGGCCGTTTCCCGACCCCGACGTCGAGCCTGAGCCGCGGCGTCCCGTTTTGAAGTCGAAGCAAAAAAAAACAAAGAAAAAGAAAACCGCCACTTGAGAAACAAAAAAGAATCGTAATGTCTGGACTCAAGATGTGAGTTGCTTTTGGCAAATATTTCCATTCAAGTTTCCGAGGATCCAAAAACCGGGTGTGATCAAAAGCGAGATACTTTTTGGTACAAAATCCAAAATGTGTACAATACGGAAGCGAAGAAAAAAGGCTTCACGGAAGCCGACCCAAGAACATGTTGACGGGTAAAGTGGACTCCAATGAATAACTCATATTCTCAAGTTTTATCCAATTTTGCAAGAAACCGCGGTTCATAGTGGGGAGAAATATATGATTCAAATGTCGAGGGTGGCACACTTATGTATGATTGCAACCGTGGGTGGTAGATTTAAGCACCGGAGTCATGGGCTTTTTTTGAAAGGCAAACACAGATGGACAAACCCCGATTCGCGACTTTGCAAAGAAGAAATCGTCTTTTGGTACCAGACGAGGAACGGAGCAATTTTGGTGATGATGATTTTGCCTCAACGCCACTCCGGTTTTGCAACGACTTGCTAAAAGTCAACGTACGGGTTCTAACTCGACCGCTAGCTCCGGTTCAAACCCGGCCGCGTATCAAAATTCATGGCGGAACAATTCGAGTTAGACCGTAAAGCCAAAATGCCCGTATCTCGAGAGAGGAGAGTGAAGACCGAAGGCAGGTTTGATACCAATCACAAAGGAATGTGCGGAGGACATGCGTGTCTACAATCGACACACTCGGGATGAGATGCGGTCCGACGCCGCTATCATCAACGCCCAGTATGAAGACTATTACACGGCCCTTAGGAGTTTACTAAGTGCATGTGAAATACATTAAAAGTGGATCAACCATATTAGGGGGCAAGGTAGTATGAAGACTGTTACCCAATGGTATCCTTTCTACACAATCATTTTTCCCTAGACATATCAACAGCGATACACACAAAAGCTGGTTTTCTAAGACCTAACGTCCACATCCATCACAAGAAGCAACACCACTAAGATCTACATTCTAGGTTTCATACAATCATAAATAAACACAATAATAGGTTTAGCCAAGCATGTTAATGATAAAGCAAGAACAATAAATCAAACAACACAGACATATTGAATGATTAATTAAACCTTACTTGATTAAAACATGAATTGGAAGAAGTACAATAAGGTTTGTAAAACCTCAACAACCGTCGGTGCATTTGAAGAACCAACACCGACGGAAGTTGAAGAACTTTAAGTTGTCATTTTGTGAGCGATTAGTGAGCGATTTGTGAGCGTTTAGCGAGTGTTTTTTAAAGTTTTGATTGTTGTAACTAAACCCAAGTCAAGATGGATATTTATACTAAACTTTTGTAGGCTTAAATGGTGAATAAATGCCAAAAAAACGGTAACAAACAAAAAAAAGGGCAAAAAACATTTTCTAACCGGTTTTTCCCTAACCGGTTTTTTCTAACCAATTCAACTAGTTCTAACGGCTATAACTTACAACCGGTCCCTAATCGCCGGTTTTTCCCTAACCGAAACCGATTAGGGTCAGTAACCAGTGTTGACCGGTTTTGGTTTTGGTTTTTTCCCCATGCCTAATTGCTCTTAATTTGATTCCTTCGTCAGCTTAGGTCAGTCTGATGACGAATGGGATCAATTTAAAGGGTGGGAAAATGATAAATGCATGGATTATACTGAATTCACAAACTCACAATATCTTTAGTTCTAGAGGAGAGTTATATTGGATATCAAAAAGAGTTTAGATATCAAGGGACTCATCCACACGATCCAATTTGATATACTTTCGACAACTTTTTTTTCTTTTTTTTTAACGTTTTTTTACGTTTTTTTCGCTACTGAAACTTGCATTAAAATATCACATGTGATTAAACACTAATTTGAATATTCGTATAAAGTCACATGTGATTTAACACTAACATGTAATTGCATTAGAAATTAAATATCATATATGATTTAACACTAAAATATCATATGCGATTTTATCATATATGATTTATCAGTAATATCATATGTAATTTAACGCTAATATCACATGTGATTTTATTAGTGTTTAATCATATGTGATTTCTCATGCAAGTTTCAACAACAAAAAAAGGAAAAAAAGACGAAAAAACGAAGAAAAAAAACGTAAAAGACATGAAAAAACGTGAAGAAAACGAAAAAAAAAAATTGTCGAAAGTATATCAAAGTGGATACCTATAAAAAGATAATTAAATGTTCGTCGTGATGGTATTTTTTTTTCGCTTAACGATTAATGATTTGGGAGATTAATATTTGGAAAAAAAAATATGAAAATGGGTTTTGGGTTATGTAGGGTGAGGATTAGTCCCTTGGTATGACATAAACTCTATTTAGTTGAAACTCATATTTATCTATTTCTATATATAAAACAAAAACAAAACCCAACGTGCCTGGTTAAAATTATCGGTCAGCTTGAAGGTTATAGAAACCACTGAAAAGAGAAAAAAAATGCAGTGCGGCCGGTATTGATTGAAGAGCGTAACAAAACACTAGCACCCTCTAGGCCACTAACACTCTTAACAGGCGTTTAACATTGGGATAAATAGCAATACAAGCTATACAGTAAGTTGATGGATCTCCAAGATCTAAAGTTGACAACTTCTCAGTCAAACAGTGAATCTTAGCTTGAAGTCATGTTTTCAATATTTTTTTGTTCACCGCCTAATCTCCATCATGTAACTAACTCAAATAACCTGAAACTACCATACATGTGAGATGAAATCGGCAGATCAAAATGTACCCAAAATACAGTAATAAAAAAGCAAGGGATATAAAAAACGAAGTCACCAAAACGTTGATGCGTGATAGTAGTGATCTATATAGATAAATTGTGCTTGTGACAGGTAGGTGCAGCAGCAGCAACACATGGCTCAGTGTTCTTCTGTAGTGCAAAATGCTCCTTGTACATTTGAATTAAATACTTCATATTTGGCTTATATGCAGACAACCACCGATTTAATACATCAATACGTTGTTCCAATACATCAGCACGCCGACCCAATGCATCAAACCGCCTCCGCAATGCATCATACCGCTGCCTCAAAGCCTGCCGTCGCAATGCATAATCCTGTTCCAATTCCTCATCACGTTTTGATAAATCTTTCAACTGGGTCCCTAATGCAACCCACCGATTATGTACCTCACATTGATGCTCCAAAACATCAATCAGCCGGTCACAGTCTTCAGCGTACATCTTCTTTGCATCAACAAATCGTAGCCTTTCATGTTCCTTAAATTCAACTAAACCCTGTTTGGTGAATGGAAAGTGTCTAGTGGATGATATCTGCATAAATTATGACAACAGTTATTGAAAACCAACTTATAATAAAAACAAGGGTTGTTGTCATAAAATAGTCAATCTACTTTTCTCAGTGGCCCGTTTTGGTTTTGGTAATTAAACTTTTAGTCAGTCCCGTTTTGGTTTTTATGCTTGTATTTAGTGGATTATAATGGTAATCTAGTCAACAGCATAACTGATTAAAAATTGTCTGACATGGTATAATTTATACTCGAGTGTTGCCGTATTTGGTTGATGCGTAGGTTGATCCTCACAATTTAGTTAAAAAGATAATAAAGATGCTAGTGTGTGTGAAGGAATGACTATATTGTAAGGATCGACCTTCACATCACTCAGTTGTTAGAGACTTGATCAGTTATGTGCCTTGGTTAAGTAAATTACCGTATTAGCCAACCAAATGCAAGTATAATACCCAAAAGCCCAAAACAGGACAACAGAAAGTTTATTATAAAAACAGGCCATTAAGAAAAGTATGGACAACAGAAAGTTTATTATAAAAACAGGCCATTAAGAAAAGTATGGCAGCAAGTCTAAAAAGAGCTCGAGGTTAGTTTTTAATCTAAGAGGTGGGTTACCTTTTGATGAGGACTAGCACAAGAGCGAGCATGAAGAGGTATAGCATCCCTGTATGCGCATAAGGTGTTGCATAGAGGGCACTGTAGACAAAAGGTAAGTAAGATACAAGTAATAGTGTTTAAACAATTATGGTCGACAAAGTGGAAAACTACACCTACCTTCCCACCGGATGAAGTTTGAAGCCATTTCTTTATACAAGACAATCCATACAAATGCCCACATGGAAGACAACTGCAGACAAAAAAAAAGTGTAAATATAACAATATAAGCCTGAATATGAAAAAGATGTATGCTTTAATGATTATCAATCAAACAAGAATGTTAAATTATAAGTGTCCATACATATCAACCTTACACCTTTTTTCCAGCATCTCTACGGAAAAAAAACATATCTAGTGTGTAAATTATCTTTAATGTTTAATAAAAGAAAAAAATACAAGTAGTATATATGAGTCTTAGAGCAGTTAAAAGAAGCAACTTTTAATTTGCACTCAAGCCATGAACTTTTTCTTTCCGGTATGCCTCAACAAAATCAAACTTGTAGGTATTTTAATAATCCTTAATAAAAATATATACGTATGACAGGTACAAGTCATATAGCAGTTGAAAAAACAAAAGTCTGGTTAACTATGCATAATATTTTTTCATGGTAAAAAAATGGGCAAAACCATGAAACGAATACAATTTACCCAATTAACAAACACAAGGATGTATAGGCCATAGTGTTGGAAATAAAATTCATTCAAACTAGTTTTTGAATTGGTCAATAAGCTGGAGTATCCAGCCGTTACTTTTCTAGTTGTTAGTCAATTTGCATCCCTATTCTTTAGCTAGATATGGCCTTGACTTTGAGGGTTATTAGGAAGTTAGTTTTCTTATCTTTCCTTTATGTATTGCCTATATAATAGGCTCGTACCTTTGAATAATAAACACAGAGAGTTTTGCAATCTCATGTTAGCATTGTAATTTACTTTATCTAAATTGAGTGTCTAGTTCTTGGTTCTTTCTCCAACAAAAGTGGTATCAGAGCCAGGTTTTCTAAAGAACCAGGCCTTTACATTTCCTTACTCCTCACTGCAAAGTCAATGGCGTCAAATTCCAATTCACTCAATGTGTCTCAACCCCAAATACCTGTTTTCAATGGAGACTCGTATGAGTTTTGGAGCATCAAGATGAAGACTTTGTTCAAGTCTCAGGATTTATGAGACATTGTGGACACTGGTGTAACCAGTGGTAGTGGTGATGATGCTCAAAAGAAAGAGAACGCGAAACGAGATGCAAAGGCTCTTTTTTTCATCCAACAGGCAGTGGATAACTCGATTTTCTCAAGAATAGCTGCAGCCTCAACCGCAAATCAAGCATGGACGATCCTGAAAACTGAGTACCAGGGATCTACAAAGGTCATTACCGTCAAGTTACAATCCCTTCGTAGGAATTTTGAAACTGCAAGCATGAAGGGGAATGAGTCTGTGCAAGAATACTTGGCAAAAGTTTCATCTATAGTGAGCCAAATGAGATCGTACGGAGAGAAGATTACTGATGAAACTATCGTGGCCAAAGTACTCAGGAGTCTTCATCCTAAATTTGATCATGTTGTGGCTGCAATTGAAGAGTCAAAAGATTTGTCAGTTTTTTCATTTGATGAGCTAACGGGTTCTTTACAAGCTCATGAAGCAAGAATCAATCGAAATACTGACAAGGAAGAAGAAAAGGCATTTCAAATCAGGGGTGAACCTGAAACTTCAAATCAACGCCTTAGAGGAAGAGGTAGATCAAGTTTCGAGGCCGTGGCAGAGGTCGTGGTCGAAATAGTACTTTGCATTGTACGAACTGCAATAAAAACGGTCACACCGAAAAGTTTTGTTGGTCGAAAAGCGACGAAGCCAACTACGCAGAAGGGGATGAAGAGCAAGAAGATTACTTATTCATGGTACAGATGAAGGCAAATGGTAGTTGTGTAGCAGACACATGGTACGTCGATAGTGCATGTTTGCATCATATTACAGGGGACAAGTCGAAGTTTAAAGATTTTGATGAAACAATCAGGTCACATGTCACACTTGGTGATGACAAACGGCTGTCAGTTGAAGGCAGAGGAAGAGGAACAGCTATGGTGAATGTAGGTGACAAGAAAAAGTATATAAAGGATGTCAATTATGCTTCAGGCTTGGCTCACAACCTAGTGAGTGTCGGACAACTTCTCGAATCTAGTTATTCAGTTCTTTTTGATGATGCAAAATGTTTGATAAGAAACAAGGCTACAGGTGAGATTCTCGCAAGTGCTCACATGACATCAAACCGCATGTTCCCACTTGACTTTTCTGAGGACTCTATCATGATGAGCAAAACGTCAGAAGAGAGTGAATTATGGCATCTTAGATATGGACATCTAAATACTAAAGGGTTGCAGTTGCTGAAATCAAAAGAAATGGTCTACAATCTACCTACTATCACACCATCAACACAAATTTGTGAAGGTTGTGTTCTTGGAAAACAAGCCAAGAAGTCCTTCCCAGTAGGAAAATCAAGGCGAGCCACTGGTGTTTTGGAGCACATGCTGATCTATGTGGTCCTATGAGAGTTGCATCTTTGGCTTCTTTTTACTCATTGATGATTATAGCAGAATGAGTTGGGTTTATTTTCTACAAGCCAAATCCGAAACATTCGAATTCTTTAAAAAGTTTAAGGCTATGGCTGAGAAACAAAGTGGGAATTATCTCAAAGTCTTAAAAACTGATCGTGGAGGTGAGTTTCTTTCTAAGGAATTTAGTGATTTTTGTTTTGAGCACGGCATCAAACGAGAGTTAACGGCTCCTTACACTCCAGAGCAAAATGGAGTCGCGGAGAGGAAGAATCGTACGGTCGTTGAGATGGCTCGTTCAATGCTGAAGTCTAAGGGTTTACCAAATAGTTTTTGGGTAGAAGGAGTCACGTCAGCAGTATATCTTCTTAATTTGTCACCAACTAAAGCCGTGTGGAACCAAACTCCCTATGAAGCATGGTCTGGAAACAAACCTTTTGTAAGTCATTTACGAGTTTTTGGTTGTCTATGTTATGCCTTACAAACAACTCAAAAACATAAGCTTGCTGATAAATCCAAAAAGTTCATATTTGTTGGATATTGCATTCAATCAAAAGCATACAGGCTCTATGATCCTACAAGTGAAACGATTGTTGTGAGTATGTTGGGAATTATGCATTCCTGACTTAGTACCGTTAGTTATATTAGTTAGTACTGATAGTTGTAATTAGTACTGACAGTACAAAATAGTTAGTACTGATCAGTTAGTTAGTACTGATAGTATAAAATAGTTAGTACCGTTTAAGAGATATGCATGAGATATTATAGGAAAAGATATGCATTATCTTTTACGCGTTTTGTAAGTCTGTTAGGGTTTATCCTTGGTCTATAAAAGGAACCCTACGGCATTAGAGAAGATACATCTCATATACAATCTCATATCTCATAGTTAGTAATCTGTAATCGTTTTAGCAGATTAATACAAAAGTTTAGTTATCAATATTCATTGTTCTTCTTAGCATTATAAGTTAGTTTCCGCATAACTTATAGTGTTTATAGTCATTGTTTCTCCTGTAGTTTGTGTGGATCTATCCATATTGGCTACAACCCTTAACAAGGTAGAAAGATCTATATTCAAAGGGATCTACAAGTGGTATCAGAGCCTGTAGAGAAACTCTGAGTAAGAAGAACAAAAACCAGTTATAAACCTCTATCTTACAAAGCTATTCAATGGCTGGATCAGAAGATGATATTCCACCACCACCACCACCACCATCACAAACACCAACACAACAAACCCCTCACACTGTTTCAACCATCAAACTTCCTATTCTCAAGAAGGGAGAATATGACATATGGGCCATGAAAATGGAACATTATTTGGCCCATACAGACTATCCTATCTGGGAAGTTATTCAAAGAGGAAATGGTCCCGTGAGTGTCTCAACTGATACAAATGGTTTAATAAAGGTTCTGCCTCCCAAGACTGCAGAAGAAATTTTAGCCAGAGAAAGAGAAAGAAAAGCAAGGACCACTTTGCTTATGGCTTTACCAGAAGATCATCTTGCTAAATTTCATAAAATGACTGATGCTAAAGAAATGTGGGAAGCTATCAAATCTAGATTTGGTGGAAATGATGAATCAAAGAAGATGCAGAAGTATATTCTAAAGCAACAGTTTGAAGGCTTCTCTGTATCAAACTCAGAAGGGCTACATAAAGGCTATGACAGGTTTCAGAGTCTTCTGAGTCAACTAGAGATTCATGGTGCAGGCGTCTCCACTGAAGATGCAAATCAGAAATTCCTTAGGTCTCTACCTTCTGCCTGGTCTCAAGTTTCCTTAATCATGAGGACCAAGCCAGGAGTGGACAGTCTCAGTTTTGATGATCTGTATAATAATCTTAGAGTCTTTGAGTCTGATGTTAAAGGCTCTACTGCATCATCCTCTAGCACGCAGAATGTGGCATTTGTTTCAGAGAACACTAGCAGTACTAATGATGTTAGTACCGCTTATGGTGTTTCTAATTCTTCTGGTCATAACTCACAATATGAACATCCTTCATCATACTCCTTACTTGCAAATCAATCCAGTTGCCCACAATTGGATCATGAAGATCTAGAACAGCTTGATGAGTTTGATTTAGAAGAAATGGACTTGAAATGGCAGGTGGCCATGATTTCCATGAGAATGAAAAAGTTCTACAAAAAGACAGGTAGAAAGCTACAATTTGATGCCAAGGAACCGGTTGGTTTTGACAAAACCAAAGTCGAGTGCTATAGTTGTCACAAGACAGGGCATTTTGCTAGAGAGTGCAGATCCAAGGGGAATCAAGATAGTAGGAGGAGAGATGCTTGGAACACTGGGAATAAGGATAAAGAAAATGGGAGGAGATCTGGTAAACAGGAGGACTCTAAAGCTTTGGTGACTCTTGATGGAGAAGGTGTTGATTGGACCAGTCACTCAGAAGATGAACAAGAGAACTATGCTTTGATGGCTTGCAGCAGTTCAGGCTCAGACACAGAGGTAACTTCTTGTTCAAAAGAATGTAAAGAGTCTTATGCTAAACTTAAAAAATTGTATGATGAACAGAGGGAACAACTTGGAGATGCCAGTATAGAAATACAGGCATATACTCAAGCTTTAAAGAAAGTTGAAGCACAATTAGTTGCTCATCAACAAAGTCAACTTTGGTATGAGGAAAAGATAAGGTTTATGAAAATTGACTTAGATGATAAAACTGATGTCCTTACATACCATAAGAAACTATTGGCAGAAGCTAAAAAAGAAAAAGAAGATGAGAGTCTTAAGGGGTGTATGAATAATGGGCTTGGCAAAAGCTCTTTAACTAAGGGCAACTTTATCGGCTTAATGAGCTGTTCCAAGTTCAAATATGCTCAAATCAGAAAGGCTTGAACTTATAGGTTATTCAAACTGCGACTTAAAAGCTTAAACGCAATTTAATTTTTTTAATAATAAAAATCAAATCTTTAATCTAAAATCGACAATGTTAAGGTAAATAAAGAGAAGGTACCAAATCCGATGGTTTCCACGGGTAGAAAAAGGTAGATAACAAATGGAGCAAGGCTCAATCATGTGCAGCTTATTCTTAAGAATAATTGATATCATTGTCAATAACCACTATCTCATGATGTTGTTTACCATCTTCACCAACCCAACATGACAACCTAGGTGACGTCATCTCCTCCAATTCTTCTAATTCATCTAACTCATCTTCATCTTCATCCTCATCGATTTCAACAACTTCTTCTTTTTCTTCTTCTTCGTATTCCAATTCAGTTTCGATCGATCTATCATTCTCATCACCCATTATTCTTCCTTTCTTTAGGTCCTAAAAACTGAATTAATTAACTATGATGCATATACCAAACACATCTCTTATGTGACCTGATTATTAAAATCGAAACCCCCAGGAATGCAATAATTTTATAAAGCCCCAAAAAAATATCCCTTATTATACACTCTCATCCAATAACAATTAGAGTCGAACAAGAAGATGAAAGAAAAAACTGTTTTTTATTCTTTCAAACATACAACCTTTGAGAATTGAGAATACGAGTTGAATATTACCCGCGTTGCGGCGGGAGAACGTCGCAAAAACGGAATGCCACAAATATTTCAACAAAATAAATATGTACTTAATTATTTTTTTTATGGTTGAGTTTATTTTTTCGGTCTCATTTTTAATATTTTTTTTTTCTCATATTAAATGAAAATCGCGCTTACTAGCGACGCATTTTTTCTTTCTAATGTATTTTGTGCGGATTTATTTCTTTTGTCTCATAACACTACGCCATTTATTAATAAGGTTTTTTTTTTTAATAAAGGAGAATTTTTTTTTTTTTTACCCAGACTCGATAGAAAAGTTGTAAATAGTTAATAAAAAAAAATAAAAAAAGGCCAAAAAACCCCGTTCCCCCCTTTTTTACCATCCGAAAATTTAATTTTCCTGTCTTAATTTTAGCAAAAGAAGTGGGGGCGGGAGGGATTTAAATTTTTTATTTTTTTTGGGCCGAATGAAAAGTAACCATGAGCGGAAAAAGGTGTAAAAAGAAGTGGAGCTAATGTTTGGACTAAACTGTAAAAAAAAAAACTACTTGGGCCGGGCCAAAGTAAGCCTACAACAAAAAAAAAGTTGTGGTTTATGCTTTTTATATAAGATGTGACTAAACTTAAAAAAAAAAAACTTGGGCCGGGCCCAAGTCAAACACTTGACACTGTAGATGAACAGTGGTCAAGTGTTTGCTCCATAGTATATTGTTAGATTTATTTGTTAGTAACGGGCTTGTGAATATATCGGCCTTTCCTGTGGGCTAGATTAGGCCCAATACTATATACTGTAATGACCTTTTTATACGATAACGAAGCAAACGATCGTATTTTAAGTTTATTAAATGACATTGTTTAAGGCTTGGCATGGACTGTTTTAGACTGTTTTGGTACTAAATAACGCCGGTTGAGGGTGAAACCCGGTCGGATGAATTTTGCATATTTAATAATGCCACTACACGAAACGACGTCGTTTTGTTGACTAAAACACACATATATATATATATATATATATATATATATATATATATATACACACGGGATTAGGATGACAGTTTCTGATGTAGACTAAAAAACAAGATAACAAATTGGATCTGTTGATTCTACGAATCTCAGAAACAATTCTTCCAACAATCGTTGATTCGATTGGATCTGTTGATTACAGCTGCGTCCGTCTTGTTTTTCTCTTCGATTTGAGTGGTCACGGGTCTGAAACGGACTTGCGAATCAAAAGTTATGGCTGTTTTACTGAAGCTCTTTTCTTCACATGATCGTGGGCTTCTAAAAACAAGTCAGCCCGTTCTTCAATACTTGGGCCTCCATCATTCCCCCCTGGGTAGACAAAATTCGTCCTCGAATTCATAGCAAGGTCATCATCAGAAGATTCGCCATGATTAAGGGATCAAGTGCTTCACATTAAAAACATCAGAACACCTAATATGGCTTGGCAATTTCAGACGGTAAGCATTAGAATTAATCTTCTCCACAATATCCAGCGGGCCAATTTTCTTAGCAGACAACTTGTTATACTCTCCAACAGGAAAACGATCCTTAGTCAAAACAGCCCATACAAAGTCACCCTCTTCAAAATCAACATGTCTCCGCTTGTGATCCGCATCTTGTTTGTACTTGGAATTGGCACGAACCAAATTTTCATGAACAGCTTTGTGAACATCATGTACCCCTGCAACAAAATCCTCCACTTTCTTGGGAGTCAATAGGGCAGGAACAGCACACGGGCTCATGCTCTCACGAACGTGACCCTTAGAAACCAACTCCTCAACCTGCCTACGTAACTCCTCATGCCCTCCCGGGCTAATCCTGTAATGTGGCATGTTAGGCAATTGTGACCCAGGCTCTAAATCAATATGATGTTGGATGTCACGCAATGGTGGCAATCCATCAGGTAACTCATCAGGGAAAACATCCGAAAATTCCTCAAGTAAAGGAATCATGGCTTCAGGAATTTCACTATCTTCAGCAACCTCCTTCCCTATTAGCACAAAAACATCGTCTCCCATCTCCAGCTCGTCTTCAAACTGCGAAAGTGTTAGTAAAGTACCAGTGGGTTTACTAATTACTTCCTTGGGTTTATTGGGCATCAAAGTAATCTTCACTCCCCCAAATAGGAAACTATAAGTATTAGTTCTCCCATTGTGAGTTATATCACGATCATACTCCCAAGGTCTACCCAACAACAAGTGACAAGCATCCATGGGCACCACATCACACCAAACATTATCCTTATAAGTGTTTCCCACAGAAAACGGAACATGGACACGCTTAGAAACTGTCACCTCACCGCCTTTCTTAAGCCACTGTAACTTATAAGGTTTGGGATGATTTTCAGTCTTCAATCCTAGCTTTTGGACTGCTTCTGCAGCTATCAAATTATCACAACTACCAGAATCACAAACAAAAGTGCAAACCTTACCCGAAATAGTGCATGTCGACTGAAAGATGTTATGCTTGAGCCAATCATCTCCATCAGCTTTGGGTGTTAAGCAAGAGCGCCTTACCACCAAATTCACCCCCACATCTCCAGACACATACTCCTCCTCACACTCGGGTTCTTCATCATAAACTGGGGCTTCTTCATACTCTTCATAAGCCGCATCATCATCTCCCTCCGGATCAGCAAATAAGTGTCTCTTACCAGCCTTCTTACATTCTGACTGTCGGTGACCAGGTTCACCACAGTTAAAGCACTTCAACCCACTACTACCGCTTGCTCTAGAAACTGGTCCAGTATTGCCACCACCTGCTTTAGCCTGACTGGGAGCAAAACGAGATGCCACGTTACCCGAACCAGAAGCACCTGTTATGGCAGGAGAGGACGAACTTCCCACTCGACGGTTCTGCTTCTCAAAAGCTAATGCACGCTGATATGCATCAGAAAGTGTCATTGGATCAAACATGTTAACAGAATCCATGATCTGGACTCTTAAACCACCAATGTATCGGGAGACAAGCTGATCTTCTATCTCTTGAATGTCATTCCTTGCAATTAACTGGTAAAATTCGGTTGTATAATCTTCAACAGATTTGGACCCCTGTTTCAGATTCTGTAACCGCTGGTACATCTGCCGTTGGTAATTATGAGGAATAAAATTAGCCCTCATGCACTTCTTCATCTTCTGCCAACTCGTGATCCTTGGCTTTCCAACCCTCTCCCTTGTCAGTTTCAATTGTTGCCACCACGCGGATGCCCTACCACGAAGTTTGGTGGCGATGAACGAAATCCTCTTGTTTTTAGGGACTTCTTTGAACTCGAACACCTCTTCAACCGCAACAAGCTAATCAATGAACCCCTCAGGACTCAAAGTATCCCCAGCAAAATCAGGAATATTGACTCTCATTCTAGATTCCCAACGCCTGTTATCCTCCCTTTGATTTTGCCTTGGTCGTCTTCCTGACTGTTCATTAGAAGATGAATCGTCATCCTCCCCAAATGGGTTTTCTGACTGTTCATCATCAATACCCCGAACGTTATGATTACCACGCCTGTTCATCAACTGATCCATCCGGTCAGACAATTGATCAACGAATGGATCAAATCGCTCTTCTATTCTTGCCATAACACGATCTTCTAATTCTTGTTCATGTATCTCATTAAGAGTCTTGTTTTTTCTTGGAGGCATCTTAATCAGGAACTTCGGCTCTTGATACCAACTGATGTAGTCTAATAAAACAAGATAACAAATTGAATCTGTTGATTCTACGAATACCAGAAACAATTCTTCCAACAATCGTTGATTCGATTGAATACCGATTATTAGGGTAAAATTTCTTGACAAATAGCGGCCAATGGTTTATTTTTATTAAAACTGATAATTGTTTGGCTAGGGTTACAGCAAATTGTTTAAATAGGCTCACAAAACTGAAACGGGCCTAAAAAGACAGATGGGCCGTGAGCTAGAACAAAAACAAGTCCAACAAAAAATCAAAAAAATAGAAAAATGTAAATAACTCATAGTAAACGAGGGTTTTGGGCTTCGAAAAAATCCGTAACTAACTAAAGGTAGATACAACTGCGTCCGCCTTGTTTTTCCCTTCGATTTGAGTGGTCACGGGCCTAAAACGGACTTACGGATCAAAAGTTATGGCTGTTTTACTGAAGCCCTTTTCTTCACACGATCTTGGGCTTCTAAAAACAAGTCATCGTGTTCTTCAATACTTGGGCCTCCATCACCACTCTTCCAATGCTTCATGCAAAAGCGATTGTCATCAATACAGACTAGAGAAGGAGCACGACGCTTGACAAATGAAAACCAATCACCTTGTTTATACAAAGACTGAAAAACCCTAAACAAAGTCACCGTCGGCTGTATCTGCAAAGACCGACACAACACCTCGAAGGTAATGACCTTATTAAGACCCAAGGGACCCAACTGAGAGAAGTAGACCCTATAATGTTTGATAAATGCCAGAAGGAACAATGAAAAAGGAATTCGAACACCAGAAAAATCAAACATCCGATGATATATACCAATGGAATCGTCTGAAAGCTCGGACATCACAAAATCTTTTGAGGGTAGCCGGGGGTGAAGGTCACGAGGTATTTTGTATTTGATGATCAGATCATTTAGGTCATCTGGGGTGAGTCGAGAATGATATAGATCCGTATCTTTTTTAGCCATAATTGAAAAAGTAAAAGGGAAAGAAAAAGGTACCTAGGAAAGGAAAGAATCCGGAGCAAATTTAGTGTTTATTTAATATTATATTTTTAATTAAATAGCGGTTCTTCACCGTTAAATTTATTCAATTTCCCCGGTATTCAATGCACCTCCAGAATGAACCGTCCTTCTCCCACTCTGACTCACGAACCCGATGCCACACGAGGACATCTATACCCTCTTGTGAGATCACAGACCACATCAGTGACCTTTTTAGAGACGCGACTGTCTCAAGTGTGTCTCTCAGGTATCACAGCTCCGAGACAGACTTAATGCAGCATATCTACAAAACTTATAGCCCTCTCACACCAATCAACACCTTTGCGCACAGAACGGTCGTCGCCTAAAAAGAACCCGTGAACGCGACAGGGTGAGACACGCTACCGGTGCCCCAAAACGCATGATGCAGTCCACAACAATAGCAACTATCTCTACACAAAAAACACAAAAAACACAATGTAAACAACTCAGTATAAACGAGGTTTTGGGCTTTCGAAAAAAATCCAAACCATAGAAGGTGGATACAACTGCGTCCTGCCTCGTTTTCCCCTCAATTTGATGATCACGGCCTAAACGGACTTACGGATCAAAAGTTATGCTTTATTTAAACTAAAGCCCTTTTCTTCACAAGACGATCTGGGCTTCTAAATAAGAAGTCAGCCTGTTCCTTTCAATACTTGGACCTCCATCACCACTCTTCCAATGCTTTCATGCAGAAAGCGATACTCATACGAAAAATGCAATATTATATAATATACACTAGGCCTATATATTATATTTTTATTATTATTTTACCACACCATTTTCAAAAACTTGAATCTACACATACACTGTCCATTTGAGTACAGGAAGTATGTAGAAAAATAATATAACATAAGACCCGGCAAGCATTTCTTCAGGAAAATACTTAAGCAAAGTCTGAAACGGTGGGTTACTCTCAAGTCACCTCTTCTATCTCCGACTTGACTCTTCAGTCTCTTTGTAGATAACTATGTGCCACACAAAGATATGAAACCCTTTCCCATTCACTATCTGTGTTTTTTAGTGCAAGAAATGATGTAAATCTTGTCACATTTCCCAGGGTCGCATTCCATCACCGTTGTATGATCAAGGTTCTTATATTTTTTCCAGAGAGATGCGAACAATCATCTCGCACACGCAATGACCCATGGTGGCTCTCCCAACCCAATCCCCATCTAACCAGAGACTTATATCTGCATCAAAACACCTTATCAGTTTATCTCTTCACACTGTCATTATAAGTTCTTCATGTCTAAATTCTGTCAGGTTTCTTACTTGCTAGCGCTTACTGTGCACCTTAATTTACACTCACGGCCCCCCCCCACCCCTATTGTATATTTTTTAACCACCCTCATTAATAACCACTAAACCCTCCCCGCCACTCACCACCCCACAACTATTAATCATAATTAATATGTAAGATAAAAAAATGCACAAATAACAATATGAAAGAAAAACACAAAACACAGGAACGCCCCGCCCAAGGAGTTTCCGATAATCACAACCATAATCAAAACACCAAAATCAATACAAAACCAACACGAGTGAGCCCGATAAACCATACCACGGAGCCAGCCCTACCACGCAACACAATCCCCCCCCCCATATCACCACCAACCCCCCTCTGCTCCCCAACCCCGACTCACACAACCCCCCCTCCGACCCCCACAACTATCAAGTCCCCTAAGAAAATACATCACCACGCACTCCAATCAGCCATGCACCCCAGCCCCAATTCCCCTACGCCCCACCCAGGACCGTAAACCCCTCGACCCCTCGATTGCCCACAGCACACACCGAAATCCCCCAGCCCCGTCCCTACACATAAGCAAAACCAATTCATATATGAGAGTCATATTCAACCCCTCATTACATTTTAAAAATTTCAATTTACAACCACTCACTCTTTACCCCAAATAATCAATATTATAATTTTTATATAATTATTTTCAGACCCTTTAATGATTTTTAACCCCCGTAATTTTCTTATTTGTATATTTATATTAACATTATTTATTTTAAGTTTCATATTTTTTAAACTCTTTCATATATATTATTATTATATATATAATTACGACGCAATAATAATAATTTATATCTTTAAATCACTTTATTAATTTTAAACAGACCTCCCAGACCTAATATTTTATTATTTTATTAGATATGTTTATATTATAACCTCTATCATGATATTGTTCTTTACTCCCGCACTTACTCTCCCATTCTCGTCTGGCGTCTAACGTCGACTCATCATAATATGTAGGTGTCTATGGCGTAGATGGTGATGATGTCAATTAGACAGACCGAACACAATGACCGTACGACACACAAAAAACCTGTTCGATCGGCATCCCTTCATATCTCAAACAATGATCTTAATAAATGCATCATAACTCTGTATTTTTAATATTACTTACTGTCTTTCACTAGAGTACATAAACTGATACCCTGCTTACACTCTAGACATACGAGTCTCGATGTTTATGATCACCCTCTTAGCATTATCCCACCGCCTTCCGTAGCAACCATTGCTGGAGCCTCTGTCTATCCCCGCTTCAATTACCACGATGAGTTTTTTCTCTTCTATTTTTTCTTTTATCATTTGTGTTATTTGCCTCTTTTGTTGTTTCTTCAAACCTTTGAGGACTATCTCTCCATCTTAAGTTCCTTACCCGACACAACTTCCATCACTTTCTCAAAACTTAACAGTAGTTTTCTGAGACACTTTCTCGCGTATACACAGCTGCCCCTTTCTGGTTATGTTATTGTCTTGCATCTTCCCGTACCTCCTTATCATCACTTGAGCGAGGGGGCAGAATCTGTTATTCACCTAGTTATACATCTGTTTGAGCATTTATAGTCACCTTTATGAGAGGCAACTATATACCACCGGTACTCATCATGGATGTTAATCTTTGCATTACATCTGGGCCATAGTGTGCCCTATGAGCACACCCCCTCGACGGCTCTTCACTTCCCCTCTATCCACATGTATCCCCCCCCTGTGTTCGCCTCTTGTTCTGCGGCCTGTTGTCTGTTCGACTGTCTGCATTGCTTCGGTGAGAATGCGTTTCCTCCCAGACTCTCCTTCTTAGTTATCTTATCACATCAGCTTCTGTCTTCTTCCGCCATGGTATGACAACTTCCTCTTATCCTCACTCAACCCATCGCTGCCATGTTCCTTAGCCCTCTTGCATGTCTTTTGCTCTTCAAGCACACGATTTTCCATGGATCCACTGTCGCGGCAATCCCCCGACCTTACCCTCTTCTCTAAATCTTTTTATATTTTTTGTTTCAAATTCCCGCCAACACCCTCACACCCACACTTTTTTTCCATCAGTGACAAACATTCTAACACACACAGTAGTTATGCACATCCCAAGAGCTCTTGACTCACCACGTCTGGTTGCCACACTCTGACCACCATCTACTGTACCCTATTACCTGCAAGTTCCTACAACTCTAGCTTCTAAGCTATCTTACTCATTTCACTTTCGTGGCATTACTTATCTTACAGTCATACCCTTATCCTTCAGATCTATCCACTCTCAAGACACCTTCGCGACTAACACTTCATAGTAAACGGCACTTAAACAATGTGACACATGTCCACCATGTCAAGGCACCCTGCTACAAGTAACAGGCGTAGCAATTTCTTGATCTGCGAGTTACACCAAGACTCTAGATCCTGACAACTTGCTTATTCCGAACAAACAGCCCACTCTTTCAAACCATTCAGCTATCAACTACTAACCACAATATCCACTCTCGTTGGCACCTTGCAGTCTCACCAGATTCTCTGCACTTCATGAAATCCGGGTAAGTACACGCGCGAGCCAACCGCTTCAGAATCCCTGACTCCCCGTGACCTCCGTCCCGACAAGACTGGCTCAATCAGTGCCCATTCCTATGTTCGACAGTCCACGCTGCAGCAAGCGGCGGCATTCTGAGCATTCCTTACTCTAATCATCCACCTTGAACGTTTGGCGCATTAAGACTTAGTTGACTCACAGAGTCGCTTGCTCAGTCTATGGAAGGTGCAGCGGGGAGCTGTGCATATAGGAACGATCAAGAATAACACACACGTCTGCTCTCCACCTTAGTTAGCACACATATCTTATATGCGAGAGATGCAACATCACACAAACCTAACCCTCCAAAGAGCATTCACGAAAACACCATAGCAATAACCGTTAGATTTCATGTCACAAAGACACGAGATCACACTCCTCCGTACACATAAACAACACATCACACCCATCGAGATAGGTAATAGACCATTATATTAAGACACCTTACAAAGCGCGATCCCAGTGACGTGCGAAGCTATACAAATCTGGGTAGATCTCCCACTCTCTCACTAAAATGATTTAATGTGATAAGCAGAGATAACACTAATCACAGAAAGCGTTAGAGCTAGACTACAGATAACACAGTGACTAGTCTCGAGCGCACACAACAATAGTCATCAGAAGTATACCTGACACCGATATGTATTCAACTACATCTCACTAATTCAGTGCTGAGTCAACACGCTACAGCGATCTCGATACTACACACCATTTCATCCACACATCTACTGAGTCGGGTGATAAACACAAACAATAGTGAGAGATCTGTTAGGTTCTATGCAATACGCGCGTAAACTTCATGTTATCTGCAAAGACCGACACAACACCTCGAAGGTAATGACCTTATTAAGACCCAAGGGACCCAGCTGAGAGAAGTGGTCCCTGTAATGTTTGATAAGGGCCAGAAGGAACGATGAAAAAGGAATTCGAACACCAGAAAAATCAAACATCCGATGATAAATACCAATGGAATCGTCTGAAAGCTCGGACATCACAAATCTTCTGAGGGTAACCGAGGGTGAAGGTCACGAGGTATTTTGTATTTGATGATCAGATCATTTAGGTCATCTGGGGTGAGTCGAGAATGATATAGATCTGTATCTTTTAGCCATAATTGAAAAAGTAAAAGAGAAAGAAAAAGGTACTTAGGAAAGGAAAGAATCCAGAGCAAGGTAAGCAGCGGCAGAAAATAAAAACGATAGATCCGGAAATGGTGTGTGTTTTTACTATAGCAAGGGTAAAGCGAAAAGTAAAAAGGAGGTGACTATATATAGGAAAAGAAGGAAAAGACACGATGGTTGGAAAGTTATTACATGACACGTTGCAAAGAAAATGTATAGACAAAAAGCAAGCCATATGGATAGAACATTAATGATGCGAAGCATATTTAAGTCTAGCACTGACAAGCTAGCTTGGCATATACTAGACTGGGGGGACATGATGAGGTATAGTCTCCCTCAGAACATCCAGGCGAAGAAAGTAGCTTAGATATTGCTGCTAAACTAGCACGTGCTAAAACTAAATAAATACTCCGGAGAGGCTGACTTATCAAAGGACATGTCAGGTCCGGAGTCATCACCAGCACTCCGGAGAAGCTGGTGTGTCGAAGGACACACCAGGTCCGGAGTCATTAGCTCCGTCCTAATGCAACGGTATCCAAGGACACTCCGACAAAGGTATTGTCCTTGCAAAAGACCACAGTCCTTGGTATGACATATGGCTGACAGTTCGTACCAAGAGAGAGAGAGAGACCCACGGTTATGTCTTGTAGTGAATCCCAAATAGTATAAAGGGAGGACTCATTTCCCCAAGACGATACACACAACACCTACTCCGGACCATACCTTATATTCTCCGCATTTATCTCATAACACCATACTTACTCTTACGCCGGAGTTGGTCTCGCATTCACACTCCGACAAAGGTATTGTCCTTGCAAAAGACCACAGTCCTTGGTATGACACATGGCTGACAGTTCGTACCAAGAGAGAGATACACCCACGGTTATGTCATGTAGTGAATCCCAAATAGTATAAAGGGAGGACTCATTTTCCCAAGACGATACACACAACACCTACTTCGGACCATACCTTATATTCTCCGCATTTATCTCATAACACCATACTTACTCTTACGCCGGAGTTGGTCTCGCATTCACACCCTGGGGCGAGCTAACAGTGTTCTTTCTTATTTTCAGCTAGGAGACGAAGGATTGAGCTCCGGAGGAACCAAGCTAAACTTGATATTTATCACCGCTGAGGTCACTTTTACCAAGCCCAAGCAGCCTACGTAAATTTACCTCAACACTTAACTTATACTTGTTTTAACAACTAAATAAGCAAATATGAATCGCCCATTAACTAAATAAGCAAATATGAATCGCCCATTAACCTATTTAACGTATTAAGTTTGTATATAACCTGTTTAACCTTTCAATAAGTATGAATAAACAAGTAAACGAGTCACGTTCATTTTATGTGTGAACGTGTTAAAATAATAATAAAATTGACATCTGACCTTACCGTAAACCAGCTAGCGGTGTTCATATCGTTTAATTTTGTAGGGCCCGTTTGGTTTAATGGTTTGAGTTGGGTTTTGACTTTTAAAAGAGGAAATAGTTGTTTGTTTAATGCTTTTGCTTTAGAATTTGGGATTCAAGCCAAGAAAAGTGCACTGTGTAAAATCCAGGTGGATGGGATGAGGTTACTGAAAATGTGGGGTCAGTTTTAATATGTCACTTGGCATCTCTCTGTATTTTATATTATAAATTAATAAAATTATATTTAAATACCTATATTAGTTTTTAAAATATTATTTATAAATTAACTATATTATTTTCTCTCTCCTACATCAAATCCAAATTCAAATCCTAACCCAAATTTAAATCTTAATCAAAATCCTAATCCCAAACTCATCTATATACCAAACGGACCCTTACTTTGACTCATCTTCCACTATCCTAAAGTGTCATATCAAACCAACCCTAAACACCCATAAAACCAGCCACCCGAATTAGCACCTCTAGGTAAACTAGGGGTGTTGATCGGTTCGGTTATCGGGTTATTCGGTTAAACTTTTTTGTCAACCCGAAAACCGAACCGAACCGAATTAGAATTCAACCGAACCGAACTAGAATTCAAACGAACTGAAAACCAAATTTGAATTCGGTTCGGTTTTCGGGTTGACCTGAATTACACGATTTATTTAAAAATAATAATTACATAAATATTTAGCAAAAAAATATTATTTCAAGCATAAAAAGTGTTTTTTTATATTAAGATAAAATTTTAATTGTCTTTATATATATATATATATATATGAAAAATGTTAACAATAGCCCTAAGGGTTGTGGTTTACAACAAACTCTATTTTTCATGTTTGATAATAGTGCTAACATTAAGACATGATTAAAATATTTATATATATATAAATATAAATATATAAAAAATATGAAAAATGCTAACAATGGCCCTAAGGGTTGTGGTTAACAACAAACTCTATTTTTCATGTTTGATAATAGTGCTAACATTAAGACATGATTAAAAACACTTGTCACTGTTTTCACTTATACAACCAATGAATAAAATGAATTACAAATGTGTTTGAGATATAATAGGAGCTAATAACTAATTTATGATGATTTTGTTTAAATAATGTATTATTTCTTGAATAAAAGTTGAAAAGTTTATTGTTAATGACAATCCTAAGGGCTGTTATTAGCAAAACCCAATATATATATATATATATATATATATATATATATATATTTATATAAATTCGGTTTTCGGTTCAGATTGTTAAAACCTTTATCTAACCCGAAAACCGAATTTGTTGTTTGGTTTGGTTCTGGCAAATTCGGTTTGTTTATTAGTTTGTTTCGATTGTTTTTAGTTTGGTTCGATTTTAGTTTTTGGTTTATTTGGTTTTTTCGGTTTTTCTGCTCACACCTACCGTCGGTAGTCAGCTGACACTAGCCCATATCACATCTGCTTATTATAGGGGTTTTGATCGGTTCGGTTATCGGGTTATTCGGTTTGTTCGGTTCGGTTAGTTTGGTTAAAAAAAATTTTAAGGTCAACCCTATACTGACCCAAACCGAATTCAAATTCGGTTTTCGGTTCGGTTCGTGAGCCTTATCTTCAGCAGATGTAATAGGCATCACTGTTGTAACACCTTCCACAACTTGTATTTTTGGCAAGGTTGCACCATTCTCTATGACTTCCTATAGTGCATAGTCTATCATCTGGATATATTGTTCAATCCTCATTCTCTATAACTCAAACTCACCTAGTTTGAGCATGGAAACTTTAGATGCAGCCACTATGTGTGCAGAATCTTAATCCATATCTTCTAGCAAAGTTTCTCAAAGCAACAAGCTCTGATACCACTTGTTGGTCCCACTTCAACACTTCTATAGATCGAATTTCTTAATCTTGTTTAAGGTTTAGTTATATTAGATAAATCTAACACAACTATAGTAGAAACTTTGTGTAAATGTATTAAAGATTATGCAGAATCTAATCTTTAATATTAAGAAGAGTTCTTAATGAAATAGTAAAACCCAATGAATATATAATTCAACAAAACATAAAAGCTCTAATATTATTAAGTAAATAATACCAATACTCTCAAAGTATTAGGGTTATAAAGACCTTGAAGCCATGATAATTCTATGAATGACTCGTTTGATTTTGATACTGATACTATATCAAACTCTATGCCCTAGGACCTACTTTTATACACCAAGGATGTAGGTCCTAAGTCTTGGATCTGATTAGCCTTTTATAAGCCAATAGCTAACTTGAATAAATCCAAATCAACTATAAAAGAGACAATGACTATGAATACTATGTGCTAATGCAGAATCTTAACATAAGTACTAAGAAGAACAATTGTAAAACTAACTTCGTATATTGCTATTGATTTCTATTAGGTTTGGATCCCTAAAACACTATGTCGTAGGGTTTCTTTTATACACCAAGGAAACCCTAATAGGCTTTACAAACGTGTGAAAGGATAATGCATATCCTTTCCTAAGATATCTCCTAAGATATCTCTAAGATAACTATTATAACTATTCTGTTACATAAACAGACTTAACTACAAGGCCAGTACTAACTATAGTACTGCCAGACTTAACTTAGTACTGGCAGACTTAACTATGTCTACCAGACTTAACTCTATAACTACCAGACTTAAGTCTGTACAATCCTCTCCTAACTTGAACTTTACTTGTGATCTTTAAGTTTCTTTGAGTGTCTTTATTATAAGCTTCTTGAGGATTTTGTGAGCATAATCTTTGGAATTATTCTTGAACTGCAACCCTTTGAATTGATCACTACCTGATCTTTGCAGCAACTAATCTTCTAAGTATCATAATCAGCACTTCACAGCAACAAGTCATATCTCTTCAGCAACACTTGAATAAGCAGCAACATTGACTATATGTACATCAAATCATAAAGTTTCAGTCTATTCTCATCACTTCCAGGTGTGTTAACTCCCGTGAGAGGTGAATCATTGAAAATTTAATGGATTTGATGTCTCTTTACCAGTTAGCCATTAACTCTGGAGTAGTCAGTCCTTTGGCCACCAGAAAGGTGCATGTCCATGGTTGACTGAAAACCATTTCAACTCTCAGTACATGAAACATTGGTGAGTTGAATACCATATGGTTTTTGGCAAACCATTACAGCCATGAACGGATTTGATATGCCTTTACCTGTAGCCGTTTGCTCAGGGCTAGTCAATCCTTTGGCACCTAGAAAAGGTAAATTCCATGGTGGATTGATTACCATATCAACTCTTTGTACATGAAACTTGGTGAGTTGATGTACCATCCACTTTTTGGTAAAGTGTCAACCATCTAATATGGATTTGCAATTTGTCTTTACCATAAGCCATAATCTCATGGACTAGTTATGGTTTTTCCACAGCCTTTACCACAATCCATAAACTTGTGGGCTAGCCAACTCTTTACAAACATAGATATGGTGAGTTGATAACCATACAATTTTTGGCAAATTGTCAGCCATAAACGGATTTGAGAAGTCTTTACCAAGAGCCGTTTGCTCCTGGACTAGCCAGTCCTTATGTCTGTTAGACATGGTGGACTGATAACCATTTGTTGTGTTAGTGCATAGCACTTCCACCAAGTGTTATCTCTTCCCAACTCCATTTAACATAAATAGCTCTCTATCTATATACCACAGCTCTGAAAATTCTTTCAAACATTTACAAATTTATTGTTGTTGCTGAGCTTGTTTCTCAATTAACTTCAAGAGTTGATAGCAGACCTCATCTTTTCTATCTCCCAAAAGCTTCTTTTCAAGCATAGCTTTGCAAACTCTGGGTGGTAGTGGATACTTAACCTCAGTCAGCATATAGATGTGTGCAGCCTCCAAAGTTAAACAATGAACAACACAACTATGAAAATATCTCCAACTGAGTACCTTTTGTTGATGTGTTAAATTCCAAACAGCATCCTCTGTAGATGGTGGATCAAACATAGTCTTTAAATCCCCCCATAAAACCCTTTCAAATTCTTCTTCAGGCCTGTTATCTCCATACTTCAACATCATCAGCCTATACAACTCCTTGAGATCATCTCTTGTTAAATCATTCAATAAGCCTTGAAAGTTCACATATACCACATCTGTGTTATCTTCCCTGATGATCTGATAAGCACCTCTCTTTCCAGTCTTGATAATCTGCCATTTAACTATCTTTGCAGGTGCTGGTCCTTGTGGAATTGAACTCATTGGAAACTCTTCTGAGATGGGTTCAGCCACTCCTTTCCTCCATGTATGGGGCTCAACATCCTCCTCGGTGCCAGAATTCAACTTCTTATGCACTCCTTTCCTTGCCAATGATTTTCTGTTAGTATATCTTAAAATAGGCTTTTGATCTCAACTCCCTTTTCCTCTTCAACTGACTCTTTAACTTTCCGTTTAGGAACAGAAACATCCTTCTTGTGTCAGAGACTATTAGCTTCTTGGAAATTCTGTTTTGAAGCTCTTTTCCGCCAGTTCTTTTCCTACTACCTCTTCCTCTGTAGTCCCTTAGGCACAAAACCTATTCCATGCTTCTTCATCAAATACTCAAATTTTACGTTTAAGTTCTTCCATCTGTAAGCTTTTTTTAATCTGAGCCAATTTTCCCCAACTCCCCACCATCCCACCCTGATTCTTTAAATAAGTAGCCATATACTGTCTTTGCGAGCCTGAGTCATTGGTTTTTTTATCTATTTGAGCTTTTTTTTTCCTTTGCCTGCAATAGTTTTCTCCTTCTCTGACAATTAACCCACCCATTCTCTAAGCCATAATCACCTCAGATACATCTTCTTCCGGCAATCTATTTGACCAAATAATGCATTTGCTTCCCATTTAGCCCGAATTGTGTCCCAATCTTCTTCTGTATAAAATTGAGCAGCCTCTTGCACTTGAGCCATTCTTTTCTTTTGAGCTTCAGACAACTCTAACTCCTCTTGTAATCTTTTTGCAGCCAATTCATCCTGTCTTTTTAGTTCTTCTCTTCTTGCATTTTCAGCCTCATCCTCAGCTTGTATTCTTGCTATTTCTGCCAAACTAGCCTGCTCTTCTCTAATTTGTTTCTTTGTTCTTTTGGTCGAGGAGTCTCTTACAAGTACTCTAACAAACTGGCCTTTCCTTCTCTTGACTAGCACAGAAACATATTCCCCACCAAAACTAACTTTTTCACTAGCAGACTTAATATCTGTGAAACCAGTACTAACATCTTCGAAACCTTCGAAACCAGTACTAACATCTTCAGCATCCAGTCTTCTCCTTACTCCAGTCTTAACATTTCTCCTCTTGGTCTTGATTTGACTAAGGACTTCAGCTAGAGTTTCAGCTGCTTCTAAACCTTGAGGACTAATATCTGTTTCTCCTGAAGATTTGCCTTGTTTGGGAGTCTCAAAAACTTCTGATTCATCTTTTTGTAAATTCCTCCCCTGTTTGGAAGAATTTTCAGCACCCTCATCTTCTGAATCAGTGAGAACCACTCGTCTGCTCTTGACAACCTTTTCCATTTTCTTAACTTTCTTCACCAACTTCACTATTGCATTCCCCATAGTCTGCTTAGTCTGCTTGAGATCCTTCTCCAAGCTGTTAATCCTGGTCATTAACTGTGGAACCAGTTGAAAAAGATCATCAACTGACATGTGCCCTGTTTCTGCCTCATGAGTGTGAGTAGGAGCCTGGGTTTATGGAATGGCAAATTCATGTCTAGGTGAAGAGGGTTGGTGTTCAGGTGATAGTTGCTCAAGAAGGGGTGCTCCCATGGTTTCCAGTTCAGGAGCAGGAGAAGGGTGATGAAGGTTTCAAGGATGTTTTTCAGTTACATGTGTAAGTGGAATGATGGGGGATTCAGTTGGTGCAGGTTGAGATGTAGGTGGTGGTGGAACTGTAGAGGATGATGGTTGAGATTGAGTTCTAGCTTGATCTGCTTGACCTGCGTTTTGAGCAACAACAAGCAACATAGCATGTAAATAACAGTCTTGGTACCAGGTCCCTAAAACCCATCTTCATTGTTTTCCAAAAATCTTTTGGTCAAGCCACATCCAAAAAGGGTGTTTGCTTTCAGTTTGTAATTTCCAAAATCATTTGTAGAAGCGAGGGTTACAAATTCAAAAACTAGATTTACTTTTCCAAATATAGCCACCATACCAGACAAAAATCATTTTGAATAAGTTTATAAAACCCTCCAGTAGAAAAGACAAATCAAAGCAAGATTGGCAATATTGCTACCGAAATTGATCCCATCCACCACATTTTTAGGGCTTATGGCAGTGTAAAAAATATGAATGAACCAAGAATTTGCCATTGGGGGTAATGAAAATAGATTTCCAAAAAGTAAAAGAACCATCATTGTGATACCCAATATTCCCCATATTCCCTTCAAAAACTCGGTATTTGGCAACAAGAAATCCTTTCTGAAGCATCTTCTAATTGAAGCTTGCTTAAACAGATGCCTAATTGAATTGTAAAAACTCAAGAGTATCTCTGGTTGCTCTTAGTTCTAGAGTCCCAATAGCTAGAGTTAAGGCAGTTACAGTCTGCCAAAACTGTTTGACTAGGGAGTCATAGACAGTAGGATTGTGAGTCAAGGCATACCTGATATGCGAGCCTTTTAAGAAGTCTACTATCTTTGCAAACCCTGCACTTTCTTCAAGTTTCTTTAAGAATCCCACTTGGTTATGCTTGTCGCAGTATTTCATGGAAGCCATTGTAGTAAAAAGGTTGTGATTGTTGGTGATTATCAACTGGGTTTGACTCGTTTTGGTAACTTAGTACTGATTATAGCTGCTAATTGACTTTATATGCGAAAAATAATGAATTTCAATTGTTCCTCTGAGAAAATAGGCTCTTTTTAATGAAGAAAACTATTTTGGGTGAGATAAAACAGTAAATATCCAATTTGTATCATTATCCGCTTAAATATCCCCGCAATTTGCTATAACGGTCATATTTAGTGAAAAGTCAAAGTTGTGAGACCAAACAGTACTAACGACTAGTTACCAGGATTAATATTGGCCTACCAGACTTAAATCTGGTCAACCAGTATTAACAATTTATTGTCAGAACTAAACAATAAGCTTACCAGGATTAATATTGGCCTACCAGACTTAAATCTGGTCAACCAGTATTAACAATTTATTGTCAGAACTAACAATAAGCTTACCAGGATTAACTAGTAAACTACCAGAATTAAAATTGACAATACCAGAATTAACTTTTTCACAACTTCAGTCATGCTCCAATCCTCCATGCAATCCAAGTATAACCTGAAAACGTTAAGCCACACACAAAATATACTACAAAACTATTCGAAAACACTATGTTTCTAGATCTAGTATATTTTAATAACTACTAAAAATAAGATAACCTATCATAATTAATTCTACTAACTAGTCAAACTATACATTTAATCCTCCCCTTAAATGTAGCTATGGATTTATCATACCAATATTAACCACTAAGAAATTGAACCTTGGTCCATCAAAAGCTTTGGTCAATAAGTCAGCTACATTGAAGTCTGTGTGAATTTTCTCCACCCTAATGAGCTTCTTCTCATAAGAATCTCGTATAAAATGGTGTCTGATCTCTATGTGCTTTGTCTTGGAGTGATACACCGGATTCTTCACAATGCAGATTGTGCTTTCTTTATCAATGTGAATTTTGGTATTCATGAAATTGAAACCATAGTCCAACATTTGATTTTGAATCCACAATACTTGTCCACAGCAACTTAAAGCAGCTACATATTCAGCTTCTGTTGTAGAGGTAGCCACTATTGTTTGTTTCTTGCATTGCCATGAAATTAATCTGCTTCCAAAAAATTGACAACCACTAGTTATGGATTTCCTGTCAAGGTTTGCCCCAGCATAGTCACTATCCGAGAAAGCTTCCAGGTCAAAAGATGATTCTCTAGGATACCATAAGCCCAAATTGGGTTTGCCCTTCACAGCATTTAGGTGTTGGGAGTAACCTGAAAACGAGAACAAGCACATACTGCAAACATTATATCAGGCCTAGAGGCAATTAAATACATGAGAGAACCTATCATAGATATGTATAAGTGTACATCCACTTCATCAGCTTCCTCATCTTTTGTCAATGCCATCTTGGTCTCCATTGGGGTTATTGCAGTTTTAACACTTGCAAGGTCAAACTTTTTCAGCATGTCTGCAACATACTTGTCTTGAGAAATAAAAATTCCATCTGTCTTTTGTTTGACTTGCAATCCAAGAAAGAATATGAGTTCACCCATAGAACTCATTTGAAATCTGCCTTTCATTAAGTCCTCAAATTCATCACACCAAGACTTTCTAGTAGAGCCAAAAATGATATCATCAACATATACTTGAACTAGTATGATATCCTTCTTGTCCTTCTTAATAAATAAAGTCTTGTTTATGGTACCCCTCCTGTATCCATGCTTTTCGAGAAATGTTGATAGAGTAGCATACCAAGCTCTAGGAGCTTGATGTAGTCCATATAAAGCTTTAACAACCTTATAAACCTTCTTAGGATGATCAGGATCAACAAAACCAGGAGGTTGAGAAACATACACTTCTTCATCTATAGTGCCATACAAGAATACACTTTTTACATCCATTTGGTATACTATGAACCCTATAAATGAGGCAAAAGCTAAAAACAACCTGATAGCTTCTATTCTTGCCACAGGAGCAAAAACTTCATCATAGTCAATACCCTCTTCCTGTCTGTGACCTTGGGCCACTAGTCTTGCCTTATTTCGGACCACTACTCCTCTTTCATCTCTTTTATTTCTGAAGACCCACCTTGTACCTATAACCTTCATGCCTGCTGGTAGATCTACTAACACCCATACCTCTTGAAGCTTGAACTGCAGTAACTCCTCTTGCATAGCCTCAACCCAGCTCTCATCAGTAAGAGCTTCTGAAATCTTCTTTGGTTCCTCCTGAGATAAGAAGCAGGCAAACAAACAATGCTGTTGATCTATGTGATTGTTTCTTTGCTGCTTTTGAACATAACTTAGAAGTGCATGAGTGCCTGACTGTTGTTGTACTTTGCTTCTAGTTTGCACAGCTGACTTAGGATCACCAAGTATCTGATTTTTTGGGTGAATGCTGTGTATCCTAAGAGTAGGAATGGGACTGACAGCTACTTCTGTTGGTAAGTTGTTGAAGTCAGTGACCACACCCTCTTCATCATAAGAAGCTGCATCAAAGATCCCTTGCTTAGGCCTGTTGAAGATTTCGAGCTCTGGCATGTCTGAATCATCTGGATCAGCATGTTGAGATGCATCAAACTTGCCAGTATTAACTGATCCACTACCAGTATTAACTGAGGGAGTACTGGTAGTTTTGTTTTCAAGTGCTGCTCCTAAATGCTTTTGAGCAATTTCATCTAACTCTTTTTGAAAAGCTAGAATATCAGGAGCATCTTCTGAAATGCCATTAGGAGAAGCCTCCTTCTCTTGTGATTTAAGGTTTTGAAGCTCTGTCAAACACTCTTCTTTCTTTGAATTTGTAGAAGGCTTCCTTGTTCCAACTTTTGCTGCAGTATGCTGGACTGCTGTAGGTACAATAATAAGCTCCTCAGCCTCATCTTCTTCCTCAGAAGCATTTGTATTTGGAGTACCTGCACTGTTAGTCACTTCTGAAGTACCTGCATGGTTAGTGACTGCTGAAGTACCTGCATGGGGTTTAGCTTGATTTTCCAAAGACACAGGAATATAGTTCATAGAATCAGTGAGATAATCAATATCAAACATCCATCTATACCCTACACCTTTTACATTTGGTTTTTCTTCAAGAAAATTTACATGCAGATTTACTTCTACCCTCTTGGTTACTAAATTATATACCCTATAGGCTTTGCTGTTTAGTGAGTAACCAACTAAGAAACCCTCATCTGATTTACCATCAAACTTGCCAAGTACACTAAGAGTATCTAAAATGGTAACATGACACCCAAAAGGTCTTATGTAGCTAATCATTGGTTTGTGGCCAAACAAAAGCTCATAAGGAGTTTTGTTTTGAGGTTTAGTCACTCTTACCCTATTGAAGATATAACAAGCAGTATTAACTGCTTCTGCCCAAAAAGTAGTTGGTAAGAGTGAGTCAGCTAGCATAGTCCTAGCTGCCTCAATTAGGGTCCTGTTCATTCTTTCAGCAACTCCATTTTGCTGTGGAGTTCTGGCATTGCTATACTCTTATTTTATTCCCTTGTTCCCACAAAATTCAAGCATATTTCTATTCTTAAATTCAGTGTCATTATATGATCTAATGATTTTAACCCTATGATTAAGCTGGTTTTCAATCTGCCTAATAAAGTTCTGAAGGATGTCACTAGTTTCATCCTTAGTAGCCAAAAAGAATACCCAACTAAATTTGGTACAGTCATCAGTAATTACAAGGCAATAACTTGCATGATTAATACTCTTTACAGAAGTTGGCCCAAAAAGATCCATATGCAAGGTGTGTAATGGCTCAATGAGCATTATTTCTAATTTAGCCTTACAGGAGGCCCTGTGTTGTTTACCTTTTTGGCAGGCAACACATGTATGGTTATTTTTGAAAACCTTGGAAGGTAGACCTCTTACAAGGTTTCCCTTCACAAGTTTGTTTAAGTTTTTAAAATGTATATGACCTAACCTCCTGTGCCATAATTTAGATTCATCAGATGTGGCTTTTGCAATCAAACAAGCATTATCTTTTGTGAGAGAAGGTATCTTCATATCAAAACTGTACATATTGTGTTGCCTAGGGACTTTTAGAAGTATTTGATTTTCATCAGGCATCTAAAAGTCAGGAGACACAACAAGACATTCAGTTTCAGTTAAAAAGAACCTTGTGTTGCTTATCACATATTTGTGATATTGAGAAAAGATTAAAATGCCCAAGTTCTTTTACAAAAGACACACTATCAAAATCTAAATTACCAACTCTTATCCTACCTTTACCAGTAATGTAGCCTTTACTACCTCTAAAGGTAACAGATCCCCCTTTGCATTCTTCAAAATCATCCAGGTGATCCTTGTTACCAGTCATGTGCCCTGAGCATCCACTATCAAATATACCTCTGTCCTCCATGTTCTTGAGTGGATGATCCTGCACATGAAAAAGAGAAATTAGTTTCTCTTAGGGACCCAGGCCTTTACAGGCTTGGGTCTGCCTTGTGGACCTTTAGCATTCACAGTTCTAATAAAAGTTGGTCCACTATCACAATTGGAGTTTGGACTAGAGTTCCTCCAATTATAACCTGCTGAGGTCTTAACAACAGTGCCCCAATTTCCCTTTACAGCATTGAAATAAGACATTTTTGCTGTATTTCTATCAATGGGTCTTCTCACAAGTGAATAAGATTTAGAAAAATGCCTTCTTTGATTAAATTGATTCACCTGTGGTCTTTTAGGACTAAGGTTGTTTGAGGTCCTGGTAGGTACTGGCTGTCTAGATCTAACAGTATTAACATTAGAATTAACAGTATTAACTCTAGGCCTAACAGAATTAATATTTGTCCTACCAGTATTAATATTAGGCCTAACAGAATTAATGTTTGGCCTACGAGCATTAAGTTTTACTGGTCTAGGAACAAATTGATTAGCATGATTAATCCTGTCAGTATTAGTCCATACTGGTTTTCCACCCTGTTACCAGTATTAAATACCCTTTGTTTCTTAAATTCAGCCTCTCTTGCCATTTTCTTTTCATAATAGTCATAATCTTTGATCAAATGACTTAGACTACCACAAACAAAACATTTCTTCTTTGTGAAAGAGTAACCTTCCCCTAGTTCTCTTTCCATCATAGCATTCCAATTCTTCCTGTTAACATTAGGTGTTTCTTGATCTTTGATTTGTTGCCTAGGAGATTTTATGTGTGAGACACAACTAGGTTCAACCTCTTTTGATTTTGGGGCAGACACACCTTTTTGATTTGTTGTAATAGGTTTAGACACATACATTTCTTGAGGTACTCTTGAAATTTTAGATTCAGGATCAACAGAATGTTCAGAGGAAGTTCCAATAGATCCTGCACTGTCATTATATTGACAGGTAGAATATTCACTGGATCTATCATCTGATGCACTGGATTCAGGCTCTTGGGTGTTGGAGTATAATCTCCACTTAAGGGATGTGGAACACCTTTAAAATCATTAGTTTTTATAAATTTACTGTACAAAGGTTTTCCAACTGAGTCATCTTCTGAACAATTAAAAACAGAAAAATTCATTTCTTCCTCATAACTTAGAACCTCATTATCTGATTTTATTTCATACCCTAAGCCAATTTTACTACTTGAACTCATGCCAGAATTAATTAATCTCCAAAGATTCTTGGAAGAATCTTTCCATGAATCTAATGTTTTCTGCAATTGTTCCTTTTCTTTTACAGCTTTCATTCCAATTCTCCTATATTTTTTAAGCTTTTAATCTTTTTCATATATTTCATTTGATAGAAATTAGGATTGAATTTCTTGGATACCGGTTTATAACAGTTTATTTAACTGTTTGTGTTTGATCTTTCAGAATGACAAACACTGTTGTGACTACTCCTGTGAATGTAACTGGTGCGTCAGTTACCAACACAGTTGCTAATCATGCTAAAAAACCTAAAAATTTCAATGGGCCGAATTTTAAGAGGTGGAAACAGAAGACGTTCTTCTATCTTACTACTTTGAACCTTGCGCGGTTCTTAAAGGAGATTGCACCTTAGGTGGAACCTTGATATGTGAGAAATCACTCTTCTAATAAGCTAGAATTTTAGGAGTATCTTCTGAAATGCCAGTAGAAAAAGCTTCCTTCTCTTGTGTTTGAAGGTTTTGAAGTTCTGTCAAAAACTTCTCTTCCTTTGAATTAGTAGAATACTTCCTTGGTCCAACTTTTGCTGCAGAATGCTTGATTGCTGTAGGCATAACAATAAGCTCCTCATCCTCATCTGCTTCCTCAGAAGCATTTGCATTAGGAGTTTGTAGAGTACCTGCACTGTTAGTTACCTCTGAAGTAATGCACTGTGGGTTAGATGGATGGTCCAAAGACTCAGGGAATATAATTCATAGAATCAGTGAGATAACATTATCAAAACTATCATCTATAACCTACTCTTTCACATTAGGTTTTTCTTCAAGATAATTTACATGCAGGATTTACTTCGACCTTCTTTGGTTACTAAACTTTTATACCAGAATGGATTTGCTATTTAGTGAGTAACAATAAGGAAACCTCATCACACTTTCCATCAAACTTGCCAGCACACTTAGTGTATCTAAAATGGTACTTGGCACCAAAAAGGTCTTTATAGCTTATTATTAGTTGAGCCAAATCAAATGCTCATAAGGAGTTTTGTTTTGAGGTTTTGTCACCCTTACCCTATTAAAGATATAACAAGCAGTACTAACTGCTTCTGCCCAAAAAGTAGTTGGTAAGAGTGAGTCTGCTAGCATAGTCCTAGCTGCCTCAATTAGAGTCCTGTTCATTCTTTCAGCAACTCCATTCTGCTATGGAGTTCTGGCATTGCTATACTCTTGTTTTATTCCCTTGTTTCCACAAAATTCAAGCATATCTCTATTCTTAAATTCAGTGCCATTATCTGATCTAATGATTTTAACCCTGTGATTAAGCTGGTTTTCAATTTGTCTATTGACAGTATTTAAGGATTGCCAATAGTTAATCCTTAATCAACCAAAAAGAATACCCCAACTAAATCTTGTACAATCATCAGTAATAACAAGGCAATAACTTGCATGATTTATGCTTTTTACAGAAGTAGGTCTAAAAAGATCCATATGCAAGGTGTGTAATGGTACAGTAATGGTTCTTTCTAACTTTGCCTTACAGGAGGCCTTGTGTTGCTTACCTTTTTGGCAGGCAACACATGTATGGTCATTTCTGAAAACCTTGGAAGGTAGACCTCTTACAAGGTTTCCCTTCACAAGTTTGTTTAAGTGTTTAAAATTTATATGACCTAACCTCCTGTGCCACAATTTAGATTCATCAGATGTGGCTTTTGCAATCAAACAAGCATAATCTTTGTGTGAACAGGTGTTATTATATCAGAACTATACATATGTTTTGCCCAGGGACTTAAGAAGTATTGATTTTCCATTAGGCATCTTAAAGTTCCAGGAGAAACACAACAAGATATTCAGTCTCAGTAAAAAGAACCTTGTGCTTCTTATCACATATTTTGTGATATTGAGAAAAGATTAAAATGCCTAAGTTCTTTTACAAAAGACACGCTATCAAAATCTAAATTACCAACTCTTATCCTGCCTTTACCAGTTATGTAGCCTTTGCTACCTCCAAAGGTAACAGATCCCCCTTTGTATTCTTCAAAATCATCCAGGTGATCCTTGTTACCAGTCATGTGCCCTGAGCATCCACTATCAAATATACCTCTGTCCTCCATGTTCTTGAGTGGATGATCCTGCACATGAAAAAGAGAAATTAGTTTCTCTTAGGGACCCAGGCCTTTTCAGGCTTGGGTCTGCCTTGTGGTCCTTTAACATTTACAGTTCTAACAAAATTGGATCCACTATTATAATTGGAGTTTGGTCTTGGTCTCCTCCAATTATAACCTGCTGAGGTCTTAACAGCAGTGCCCCAATTTCCCTTTACAGCATGAGAATAAGTCATTCTTGCTGTATTTCTAACAATGGGTCTTCTCACAGGTGAATGTGATTTTGAAAAAAAAGATAAAGGTGTGTGGTGTGTGTTGGTGTGGTGTGTGTTGACTTCAAACAATATTCCACTGGATCTTAGGACTTAAAAAATTTATGTGTGTGTGTTTGTGTGAGGCAGGTATGGTTGTTTAGATTACTGTATTCATATTAGTCCTGACAGAATTAACATTATGCCTAACAGAATTAACATTTACCCTACCAGTATTAATATTAGGCCTAACAGAATTAACATTTTGCCTAACAGCATTAAGTTGTACTGATCTAGGAACAAATTGATTAGCATGATTAACCCTGTTTGCATTAGTCCATACTAGTTTTGCTCACACCTTATTACCCAGTATTTTTTTTTTAAAAACCTTTGTTTTCTTAAACTCAACTCTCTTGCCATTTTTCTTTTCATAATAGTCACAATCTTTGATCAAATGACTTAGGCTGCCACAAACAAAACACTTTTTCTTGATGAAAGAGTAACCTTCTCCTAGTTCTCTTTCCATCATTTTATTCCAATTCTTTCCTTTAACTTCAGATGTCCCTTGATTTTTCATTTGTTGCCTAGGAGTTTTTACGTGTGTTGCACAACTAGGTTCAACTTCTTTTGATTCAGACACAACTTTTTCATTAGTGATAACTGACTTAGACGCAGACATCTCATTAGGTACGCTTATACTTTCTGATTCAGACTCAGAAGAGTGCTTAGAGGGATTTCCAAAAATATCCTTCGCTGTTCATTTTGATGACAGTAGAATGCCTCAGTGGAATTGCAGCTGGTCACTAATTTTAGGCTTTTTGAGGTCCTTTTTACCATACAACATACAAAAGAATCATCCAATTTATTCGTATGTTTAGGGAGTATAGTCTCCAGTTAATGGATGTGGAACTCCTTTTAAATTATCAGTCTTTGAAAATCTACTATATAAAGGTTTGTTAAGAAAATCTTTTTTCTGTTCACTGAAACACAGTACAATTCATTTCTTCTTCATAGCTTAAAACCTCTTTGTTTGATTGTATTTCATATCTAAGCCAACTTTACTATTTGAAAGTCATACCTGGAATCAACTAATTTCAAAGGTTTTTTAGAAAGAATTTTTTCCTTGCATCTATGTTTTCTGCCTAATTTTCCTTTTCATTTACTCGTTTCATTTCCTATTCGCCTATATCTTTTATGCTTTTTTCATTTTGCATATATTTCAAGTTGCTTGAATGTAAGCTGTTCATTTAGTGATAATTGCTGATTTTGAAAAGTATCATTTTGACTTCTAGAATTTCTTAACTAGCTAGAGTATGGCAAGTATTTTTGCTTATTGTTAACCTAACTGATTCATTTGTTCACATAATTCAACATAAAAATGAAAATTATAATTAATACTCGAGAATAAAATAACGACCTGAAATTGACGGATTGTCACATGATTGCCATGAGTGCATGATTTATCTCTTCTTCCTCCACTGTATGTTCTCCCTAATTGACAACACCATCATCCATAGTTAGCAAACAGTTCTGATTCTGCTCTTACTTTCCAGCTCCTTGATCTTGATAAAAAGAGTCTCTTTTCTTTCCATCATTTGTCCCCTTGGATGGGCAATCTCTAGCAAAATGACCAGTGTTGTGACATTTGAAACATTTAAGCTTCTTTTTGTCAAAACCAACAGGTTTGTTTCCATCAATCCGGACTCTCCTTCCAGTCTTCTTATAAAACTTCTTCATTCGAATAGCAATCATTGCTATCTGCCAGTTTATGTCTATTTCTTCAATGTCCACATCATCAATCTGTTCTAGGTCTTCATGAAGCAAGTCCAGATCTTCAGCAAAGAATGAGTAAATAACTTCATCAGCAAAACCAGCAGGAACTTCTCTTTCTTGAATATTGTTTGAAGAAGTAGGAGTATAAGTACTGTAGACACCAGTATGACCAGACTTAACCTTGTTATTGCTGCTCTTGTTGTGTGAAACAAAAGCAACGTTTTGAGAACTTGCAGATGATTTTGAGGTACTTATGAGTTCTTGCTCAAAAACGCTAAGGTTATTATACAAGTCATCAATGTACAAAGTGTCAACATCTGGTTTGGTTTCCATTGTCATTACTAGATTTGACCAAGCTGGGGGCAAAGATCTAAGAAACTTATGATTTGCATCCTCAGTTGGTACTTTAGCACCATGGGCTTCCAACTGTGAGAGAAGTTGTTGGAACCTGTCATATCCCTTTTATAACCCTTCTGAACTTGATATAGTAAATGCTTTAAACTGTTGTTTTAAAATAGCTTTCTGCATCTTATTTGAATTTGCATTACCACCAAACCTAGTCCCGATGGATTCCCAAATCTCTTTAGCATCATTCATTCCATGAAATCTTCTCAGATGTTCCTTGGGAATTGCCATAAGTAAGATGGTTCTGGCCTTCCTCTCCTTTTCAACAGCACGAATTTCTGCAGCAAATACTGGTAGAAGTATTCTAACAACACCATCTTTTCTAGTTGAGATTCTCTTCTTTGAATTTCTAGTCTGAATTACCTTCCAAACATCATTATCAATATATTCAAGGTAATTCTACATCTCCATAGCCCATATATCATACTCCTCCTTCTTCAGAATTAGGAGTTTAATATTTGAAATAGTGGTTGTTGTAGGAGTGAGTTGTTGTTGTTATTGTTGTTTTGGTTTATTGGTTGCAGTACCACTGTCTAATGCTTCTTCATGGTATGATGCCTCATCATCACTAAGATGTTGAGAGTAATCATCATTAGCAGGTTGAGACATTTTTCTAGATCTGAAAGTGATTGTGTTCTTGTGATTCTTCTTACTCCGAGTCCCTCTAGAGGCTCTGATACCACTTGTAGGTCTAAAGTCTTGGATCTGTTTAGCCTTTTGTAAGACAATAGCTAACTTGAATAAATCCAAATCAACTATATGAGAGACAATGACTATGAATACTATGTGCTAATGCGGAATCTTAACACAAGTACTAAGAAGAACACAATGTAAAACTTTACTATTTGCTATTAATTTCTATTAGAATTCTATTTCAATCTCATACTAAACATTGTGTCGTAGGGTTCCTTTTATACACCAAGGAAACCCTAATGGGCTTTACAAACGTGTAAAAGGATAATGCATATCCTTTCCTAAGACATCTCCTAAGATATCTGTAAGATAACTATTATAACTATTCTGTTACATAAACAGACTTAACTAGACAAGTCCAGTACTAACTATAGTACTGCCAAACTTAACTTAGTACTGGAAAACTTAACAATGTCTACCAGACTTAACTCTATAACTACCAGACTTAAGTCTGTTTATAATAATTCCTAACATATTGTAAGCTAGAACTAGCATGGTGATGTGTTTGCCTCTTTATGGTGCCGCGGCTAAAGTAAGCAACAAAGGAGATATTTTGGAGCCTTGGTGACTAAGGAAAAGGCTTGAGGTGCTTGTAAGCAGCTTGGACCTGAAGTAGCATGGTCATCAAGGTGCTTGATTACATGGTTGATTGATAAATGGGTCAAAATAAGCCAAAAATAGGTTGCGGGTTTTCTGGGGCTCGAATAGGGTTTTCTTGTTTGATTTTTGAGTACATTGGATTAATAATGATAGGTTAAGGATTACAAGACTTATATTAAGGGTTTACAACAAGATTTGATTAGTGGTTTGCGTTTAAAATGGGTAAAAATGAGTAAACAGGTCAAAAGTTCAAATTAGGGTTCATTTAGGGTTTTCTAGATTTAATTCTTGTACATTGTTGTTAAAAATGGTGAAATAATGATGGAATGTGATTTGTAATGTTGTACTTTATGGTATTACAACTTATTTGAGTATTGGTTTAGGTTTACAATGAATAAAAACAAAGAAACGGGTCACAGTTTAGTATCTAGCTCGGGTTAGGGTTTTTGACTTTGGTTTCTTGTAATTTCATGAAATGAGAATGAATATGGATTGTAAATGAAGTGTATGACTTGCTTCTAACTTGTACTTGATGGATTGTACAAGCCTTCTTAGGAAAACGGAGGTACAACGACTATTTTGGATGTCATGTTTAATAACTCGTACATTGTACTTTTAAAGACATGTACTTTGACTTGGAGGGAGTTTTATATTTCAAATGAGATGTTATATTACTTGTACATATGCTTTGATTGCTTGTACATTGATTTTTATATGTATACATTACATATAGTTAGGGTTTAAAGGTAAATGTTTAACGTTTAAAGCCTGTTTTGATATAACGTTGTAAATGGTACATTATATGAGTAATGTACTTTGTAGAAATGATATTAAGATATTGACTTGAAATATTACGATGTTTATATGATATAAACATAGATATAGATGGCATAAGTAGGTTGTGTGAGCTCGTTAACTTTATTTATGCAAGTTACATTGCATAATAAGAGATTAAAGCAAAAATTTCCTCGTGAAAAAGTGATATATTATATAATAAGTAGATATTACATTGATGAAATATTGTAAAATTATGATTTGTTATATATTCTAATGGTGTGCAATTGGTTACTGGTATAACTAGGTACACCAACAGGGAGTCCAACCCAAATTGATCTATTCACAACATTCGCGCTTACTCCGTAGAGTAATTAACGGTTCATGATATTGGGAACTTAAAGGCAAAATAGTTACTTAGGCAATAATAAATTAGGACATCATACAAAAATAATTGCATTCATGGTTTATAGCATGTATCCCCCTCGCGAGTTTATAAAACATTTGAAATATTGAAATGCGAGGCTATGAACTCATCTTAACAGTATAGGGAAATCTGAGTGATAGCAAAGGTGTTGGGATTTGAGATTTAATGATTACAAAACCACATATGAAGAAAATGAAGACGAATGAAACAAGATGGAAACATGAAGGACCAAAGTTGTAGTCAAAGAATACTACAAAAGATAAGAATTGAAAGATTTGGTCAAAGATAATGATTGAATAACTGATTGATTATATCATTATTATCATTATTAGTTTCCATGTAAACCTTTGACTCCTTATACTATAAAAGGAGGTCTAAGGTATGTACTTTATGCATCCATCATAGTTAGATCTCTTCAATGAGAGTCTAATAGTTAGCTTATTAGTTTGTGTAATAGTTAGTTATCTAGATAGCATAGTCGACTGATTAAAGTCGAATAGTTTATAGTTTATTAGTATGAATAAAGAAAACCTTGTGATAACATTGATGTTCTTATTTGTTATTCTGTTGTGCTTTATATCATTCAATGTTATTATATCCTAGATGGGCAAAATGATCTATGAAGCCTACAATTAGGTTTCAACAGTTGGTATCAGAGCGGGTTGCTCTTGATATCTAGGATCTACAAGGTTTTTGAAGAAACCCTAAAACCCTAATTTTGTAGAAGAATCAATTTTGGTTAAAGTTTTCTGAGGTTTTGAAGTTTAATTGATATAACAAAGTTTATAATCGTCCTCTCTATCTGTTATGGGTTTGTAATACGATTGTAAGGTGTTGTTACTAATTTTACAAAGGGTTTCGATTTGTTATTTTGACAACGATCTGAATTATTGAAGCGGGATCAAGAAAACCCTAATTAACTAGGGTTTTGGATATTTGGTTTTCATTAATTCTGATCTCTTGGGTTACATTGGTG
>BQNB010002653.1:0-81490 GCA_026074375.1 Tanacetum coccineum
ACCTTATCTTTATCAAACTCTTTGAAGTCCTTCCATATTTTCTTCTCCTCCTCATCCAAGGGAACATCTGTCGTTTTAGGAAATTTCTTGTTTGGATCCATCACCCATGAACAACAGCCCACTGATAAGGAAGAAACTTACCAAGTTACTGTCCATGTGTAATTAACTCATATTTAAAAAATACACGCACGTACGCACACACACACGGAATAGAACAGATATACGTCATCTTTTGAGAATTTGTACACACACCAAACACCGAATCTTCAATATTAGGCCTTTAATTAAGATGCATGTATTCAGATGTAACATTAGTCACTTTTCAACTGTAGATGATTTTAAGGAAATTGGTTAAACTAGCCACTTTTCCCTCCTACTTTGCCGAAGTTGCAAAAAAATAAGGTTTTTGCGAAAATAGCCTTGCAAGAAGTATTGCAATGAATCTTGCTATTGTTTGTTGTGTGTTTTTCGTTGTTCGAAATATAAAGATGTGTTGGTTTTAAAGGCTTTTTGCGGCTTGAATCTAAGGCTTAATCCAGTGAAACCTAGTTCCAAGGGAGTTCCAAGGTGGTGAATAATTTTCTCACGATTTCTCAGAAAGATTTTTGGTTATTTTTGCAACATAACTCGTACATTTTTGCCAATTAGCCAAAGTCAAGTGCGAAGTTAGTTGGCTGCTTTAAGCAATTTCAATGATTTTAACACACCACTAAACGGGTCTCATTTGCTTCTCCCGTGTCTTCTAATCATAAATTTGTAAAATGTGAAAGTTTATATCCTTGTAATAGTCTATACATTAGTGGCTGCTCATAGCAAGCATTCAACAAAGAGAAGTCATTTATCAACATGTTATTCATTCATTTATTTGTTAGCCTAAATTTAAATACTATGCATAAGATAATTGTCAAAGTAAAGAATTAAAATACATACAACGTTTCTCTTTAGGAGGTGGCATCTTTGGGAGTGCTGATATATCATCCTCAGCGGCTACAAAGGTGCTAGCAGTGGCCGGGTCGCTGTAAAAATTAAATGAGTATACAATAACGAAACTTTCTTGATTTAACAAAAGCATATAAATTAGAAGGTGTATTGAAAGCGTGAAACATACTATTCCCAGTCATGTGGCAGTTGCTTCAGCTTCTTGAACCTCTTGGCAAGAGACCGAATACGGTCCTCGCACTGTTTCAGCTGAAAATCAAGGTCATCATCCGAATCTGATTCACTGTCATTCTTGTCTTCAGAAACCAACTCTGATTCACTGTAATTATTGCCTGTCAAAGCCTTCTTTGCTTCAAGTTTGTACAGCATCACCTCGGCCCTAAATTCAAGTGCATCCTGAATTCGTAGATGTAACTCCCATGGAATTATTTTAGATGTTGCATCCCCTGATATCAAAACCAATAACAAGAAATACATCAACTTAATTGAATGCTGACTAGTTAATATAATTAACATCAACAACTAAGAAGATTAATGAAGAAAAGAATGCAAATGCATACATACCATCTCCCTCGTCAGTCCTTTTTCTTTTTCCTAAAACTGCAGATGGCGACTCCACAGTGTTGTTGCTTCCATTTATGCTGTCCAACTGAGCAATCCCACAAGAATATCAGAGAGAATTAACAGACAAGTTATGCAACTGAATTCAAAAATTAAATAAATGTAACTAAAATTTAAAATAAAGACAGCTTACACAATTATTCCAAACACGCTCTGATTCACTGTCATTCTTGTATTCCAGATCCTTCTTTAGTTCCGTGTCATTCTTGTCTTTCAAAAGGTTCTTTACATCATGGTTATTATCCGACTCTGATTCACCGTCAATCTTGTATTCCAAATCCTTCATTAGTTGAGTGTAATTCTTGCCTTTCACAGCCTTCTTTACTTCACGGTTAATTTCGTAATGGAAATACATACGTTTCTCTTTAGGAGGTGGCATCTTTGGGAGTGTTGATATATCTGCCTCAGCGGACACAAAGGTGCTAGCAGTGTCCGGGTCGCTGCAAAAAATAAATAAGTATGGCTACAATAACGAAACTTTCTTGATTTGATAACAAAAGCATAGAAACTAGAAGGTGTATTAAGGGCGTGAAACATACTATTCCCAGTCATGTGGCAATTGCTTCAGCTTCTTGAAACTCTTGACAAGAGACCTAATACGGTCCTCACACTTATCCAACGCAGCAGCACGGTAACTATCCAACTCTGATTCACTGTCATTCTTTACTTCACACTGAAGTTTGTTCTGCATCATATCCTGCCTTAGTTCAAGTGCCTCCAGAATTAGTAGATGTAACTGCCTTGGAATTATTTTAGATGCTGCAGCCCCTGATATCAAAACCAATAACAAGAAATACATCAACTCAATTGAATGCCTGACTAGTTTATGAAGAAAAGAATGCAAATGCATACATACCATCTCCCTCGTCAGTCCTTTTTCTTTTTCCTAAAACGTCAGAAGATGGTGACTCCACAGTCTTGTTGCTTCCTTCTATGCTGTCCAACTGAGCAATCCCAAAAGAATATCAGAGAGAATTAACAGACAAGTTATGCAACTGAATTAAAAAATTAAACGTAACTAAAAGTTGAAATAAAGACAGCTTACACAAGTTATGCAACTGACTCCGCCCTCTGATTCTGTGTCATTCTTGTCTTTCAAAAGGTTCTTTACATAATGGTTATTAACCGACTCTGATTCACTGCCGTTCTTGTCTTCAGAAGCCACCTCTGATTCACTATCGTTCTTGTCTTCAGAAGCCGACTCTGATTCACTGTCAGTGTAACCCTTGCCATCCTCCTCTAATTCAAGGAGAACTTCTTTCAGCAACACACGCCCTGATATCAAAACCAATAACAAGAAACACATCAACTTAATTGAATGCTGACTAGTTAATTAACATCAACAACTAAAAGATTAATGAAAATACATACGTTTCTTTTTAGGAGTTGATATATCCACCTTAGCGGAGACATAGGTGCTAGCAGTGGCTGGGTCGCTGCAAAAAATAAATAAGTATGAACGAAACTTTCTTGATTTGATAACAAAAGCATATAAACATAGAAGGCGTTTCAAAGGCGTGAAACATACTATTTCCAGTCATGTAACTGCCATGGAATAATTTTAGATGCTGCTGCAGCCCCTGATATCAAAACCAATAACAAGAAATACATCAATTTAATTGAATGCTGACTAGTTAATATAATTAAAATCAACAACTAAGAGAATGTAAATGCATACATACCATCTCCCTCGTCAGTCCTTTTTCTTTTTCCTAAAACGTCAGATGGTGACTCCACAGTCTTGTTGCTTCTTTTTATGCTGTCCAACTGAGCAATCCCAAAAGAATATCAGTTTGTAGGTTTTATTATAGCTCTTACGGAACAAGAGCATCCTTTACACCATAATAAAACACTTAAGCTTACACAATTACACCAAACACGGCTCTATTTGTTTACACGCAGATTAATGCTTATTATGTTGCATTTAGATGGAGGAAAACACATCTTTTCAGAAATCAAGTCCAAATTGGTTTTTCCTCAAAAATTTCTCCAAAAAACTGGAAACTTGTGGTTCAAAAGTACCCCAACAGAAGATTAAATAAACTTTTCTACACCCTCTATTTCTTAACGTAACAAAGAAAAGTAGAAAACACATCAAAATGAATAATACAATATAATTTGAGAGCGTTTTCTAAAACTTTACCCCAACCAAACACAAATAACTATATTTCCTTCTCAACTGAAACTGTAATAATAAGCAACAAAAAGGATTATTCTTACTTGTTCACCCTCGTCAGCAGCTGGAGAATTGTGAGAACTGCTGTTCAACAAAACATAAAAATAAAACAATTACTGTGAAATCAAACATCCATTCAATCAAATACATATGAATATATGTGATAATTGTAAAAAAAAAAGAAAAAAGAGAGTTACCATTCATCATCAATCGGCATAACTTATCGCTTCCAAACCCTAACTAACGCAATTTTACTACCAAAAGTCGGAAGAGGGGATTTTATAGGAGAAAGATATTAACTTTGGTCCGTCTTCTTTTTCGTTTACTCGAACTTACGCCCCTGCAAGTTTATCTATTACCAACTTCTATTCTTTGTTTGGCCCCATTGTTTCTCTTTTGAGTTTTGAGAGAGCCGTGCATGGATTTGGATGACCCAATAACAACCAACTACAAATGAGGCCCAACACGTAAACGTGACGGCCTCGTCTCTAGGGGTGTTGATCGGTTCGGTTAATTTTTTTTTTCTTTTTCAACCCGAAAACCGAACCGAACCGAACCCATTCAACCGAAAACCGAATTCGAATTCGGTTTGGTTCTCGGGTTGACCCGAATAAACCGAAAAACCAAAAAATCCGAATAGACCGAATAAACTGAAAACCAAAACCGAACCGAACCAAACTAATAGCCGAACCGAGTTTGCCAAAACCAAACCGAACCGAACTACTAATTTCGTTCTCGGTTTGGATATGATTTGGCAATCAAAACCGAAAATCGATCCGAAAACCGAATTCAATATAAATATATATATATATATATTTTATATATATATACAAATAAACTTTTATCCTAATATAAAAAAACAATTTTTATGCTTAAAATAATTTTTTTTGCTAAATACTTATGTAATTATTAAATTTTAAAAAAATTTTTGTGAAATTCGGGTTGTTCGGGTCAAACCGAGAACCGAACCGAATTCAAATTCGGTTTTCGGTTCGGTTGAATCCTAGTTCGGTTCGGTTTGACCCAAAAAAAATTTTTAATTTTCACCGAACAACCGAGAACCGGAACCGACACACCCCTACAATGCAAACGACTCTGGCTTATGAGTTGTATATCAACAATTTTAGAGAGAATATGATATTTGTATAGAAAAATTTATTATTTTTGGTATTTTTGATTTTTTATACACAACATTTTGAACAAAATGAGACGAAACTTAAACCAAAATCAACTTGTTTTTCATTTTCTTTCACGGTAGCCTCCTAACAAAAAACGTATTGTTAATCTTTTTTATTTGAACGCAACTATTTATTAAAAAAACTAAAGCACGGAGCTAGACAAATACAAAGAAATATGATTAGGATGTTAAAGCCAACCAATCCCCAAGAAAAAGAAAATTTGGCTTCTAGCAGTACAACCAATAAAATAGCTACGTAATATGTCGTCAAAATAATGTCTTTCTGCTTGACCGTAGCAAACATCAACTGATTCCTGTAATCCAAGACAAACCAACCAAGAAAAACAAACAAACGCCCTCTAAGAATGGATTAACTTTAGAACCCAAACGAATATCTTTAAACCACGATAACCACTCCGCATATAAAGGTGAGCCGTACTTCACAAGAGACACAAAGGCAAGTTTTAAATCTTTTGTTCGGAAACTTATTGATGGATAATACTTCAGTTGAAAGTATTATTTTGATGGTGTTCTTTAACCAACTTGTGATTTTTATTTCTTTTTATGAACAATGTTTTTATATTTTTTGGTTTTTTTATTTTTTATTTTTATATATATACTAAAAAGAAAATGAAAAATATTTTTGTATTTTTATATTTTTAATAACAAAAATAACTTCACAATGAAGGATCTTCAAACACAAATCTTTAAACGACAAACGATAATCGTGCACACCTCCCCGGCAGCGGCGCCAAAAACTTATTCGTTGTATATATACACGTATTTATGATTACCTCACTAAAAGACAATTTACCCTTGGTGAAAGAGCGAAAAGCTTAGCGAGAAACCAAATACGTGATTCCGAAAGGTTTTTACGTTTCCGGGTCGTTTCCCAACGAGGCGTGAATTTGAATAATCGAGAATCGGATCGAGATTGCGTGAATGAATGATCAATGATTTTTGGCTTTTTGATTTAATTTCTACAACGAAATGCACAAACAATACAAGAGAAAAACTAGAAACGAAAGCTATAACAAATTAACACTAATAATGATAACGGGAATCGAAACGAAAAACGGGAAAACACAAATCTACCAAAGATAAATTCTAAAAACTCAAAATTTAAGTTAATTTATCCTAAATGATTAAAAACGATCCTAAAAGTACTAAAAAAATTAACGTATAAGAGATTTAAAAATGAAAACGCGAACGGGATCGAATCCCGTTCTTTAAAAATCGAAATTTCACAAATTTAACCCTACAAATGAAATTCTATTTTTCCTAGGTCCTATATGATAAAAGAAAATTAAAAAAAAAAGAATTATATTTTTTGATTTTTTATTTTTTTATTATGAATTAATAAAGATTTTAATCTAATTAAATTATAAAAAATATTAAACTAATTATAAAAGTTATGAAAAAATTACAAAAAGTAGCTAAGGTTATAAGGATTCTATGAAAAATAAGCTGGCACAAACAGCCTATCTTAATAAGCTGTTAAAATTTTAAAACAGCTTATGAGCTTATTGGGCTAAAAAGCCCTTAAATGAATAAAATGTACAAGTTAAAACGTAAAAGACCCAAGGGCAGAGTGGTTGTGTGTGTGGTGTGTAAAGCGTTGGTAGAAGGTGGTAGAGGTCCAGGGTTTGAGCCTTGGCTCACCCTGGGCTTCCCACTTTCCCAACGTTTTTATTTGCCATTTTTTTACAACTTTTTTTCTAATAAGCTAAAATGAAATTTTTATAAAAGCAACTTTTTTAGAAACACCAAATAAACATAAAAATAAGCAAAACAAACAGACAGAAATGGAATTTTTATACACTACGAAAATTTAGCTAATTTGGTTTGGCTTATAAGACTTAATAAGCTACTAAAAGGAAAAATAAGCTAAACTCAGACTTAACTAAACCTAATAAGCAAATGCAGACTAAAATAAGCAAACTTGAATGAATAATAAGCTAAGAAAAGAGAATAAGTTATCTGACATAAAAATAGTATACAAAACAGACAACTAGGACTTTTTGAGCTTAATTTTCAGCAAACAAACAGATCCTTATGGCTTATTGACTTACAAATCCTAAAAGCTTATCCTAAAATCTATCTAAATTTGCAATCAAAAAGGAATTTGAAACAAAAATAAGCTATGAAAATGCTATTTGAAAAAGCTAGTTTAGGCAGATTTACACTTTAAGTTTAACTAAAACTGTTAAACTTTTTGGATTAAATAAGCTAAGTTAAATGTAAATAAGCTAATGAAAACTTATATACTAGGTCTAATAAGCACTCCTACACTAGAATTAAGCAAATCCAAACAGCTATAAGCTCAAATAAGGAATTAAGCACGTTGACAGAAATTGAGAACCAAACAGACCAAAAGAGCACCTTTGTGCTTATTTTTAAGCATTCAGACGGATCCTTATGGAGAAATGGCTTATATATCTGAAAAGATTAGCTAATAAGCTACAAGAATCACCAATTCAAAAGGAGTTTGAATTTAAGCTATGCCATGAAAAAGCCCAATGAAAAAAAGCTAATAATACTCAATATATACTGAGTTTTGATTTCTTTTGAAAAGACAATTGAGCTTTTGCAGGCTTAATTTTAAGACACTTTAAGCTAATGTAAGACTTAGAAAGCTTAAACAGATTAAGCTTGGTACCTAATGGACTTATGCTACGATTTTCAGAACCTAAGAATAACTTTAGCTTATCTAATTTTTAGCTTAAAAATGACATTTTAAAACTGCTAGACTACTATGACAGATTGTGTTAAACCATAAACAACAGATACAGTAACACTACACTTAACTCTAATGCATTTTAGCACTCAAAATGGACATACAAATGTGGACTTATATCAATCTTAAGCTAATTATCAAAATAAGCACATCTAGCAATCATAAGTATCAAAGACTTAAATCATAGCTTAATTAATCTTGACTTTTGAGATTTAAACTATAAAATCTTATTAAAACTACTTATTACACCATAATTTAGCTAGTAAAAACAGGCTTAGTGACCCAAAGTGGGTTTTCACCCCTTTTTACCCATTTTCACCCTTAACCCAAACACCCCTTTATAATCTGAAAATGTTAATTTAGACTAAGATAATCAAGATTAAGCTAGGGAATTGTCTTAACAGATTAAGGAAATGAGATAAAAAGACTAATAAGCAAATTCTAAAAAGAAATAAGCACTTATTAAGCAGATAAGCAAATGAGCAGTATTAACTATAAATCAAATAGTATTAACTTTAAACTTGAATTACACTAGTATTAATGATCTCATATGCTGACTTATGACATATTAAGCTGATAATGAACAAAATAAGGAGAAATAAGCACTATTTAAGCAATGGAACAGTTCACTGGCTTAAAATGAATAAAAATGTACCCTTGGTCCTTATCCATAAACAGAAGTTTGTCAAAAACTCAAAAGAGCTTATTTGACAGCTTGTTAACCCCTTAAGCCTTCCAAGATTTCTTCTTACCCAATGAACTTATTATACACACATGTATAAGCAATGGTACAGTATCACTTTATTAACACAGGGAATTAAAACTTGGAATTTTATTAAACTTTTTGAACCAACTTACAACTGAGATTAAGTTTATAACATTTAAAAGGAAAATTAAGCTGAAAATTACAACAATAAGCTGGAATTTTAAAATTACACTACATACAACTACTACTTCTTCGTGTGTTTTGCTCTTGCATTTATAGCCTTCATTTGAGCTTCCTTGTCGACATCACTAGCAAACCTAAACCCTTGATTCAATCTCCAAAAACCTGAGCCCTTAGATTAAATTCCATTATACACCACTAAAGTTAATAATTAGGTTATGATTGAATGGGTAATTAAGTGGGAGTGGGTGGGTAGGTGGGTTTGGTTGCAGGGTAAATGAGGGAGGAGGGGGTGAATAGTAAAAAGGCGAGAAAGGTGAAAACGAAGCACAATGTTTTTAATTTACACAGGGTAGGATTTTGGGTGTAAAGGGTTTTGGGTTTCAGGGACCAAAGTTGTAAATGGTAAAGGGTTAGGGGTTTTGGTTTTGACATGTTTGGCCCCTAAGGTTGGGTGGAGTTTACATGGTTAGTCCTCAAGGACTAACGGTGTAAAGGTTTAAATGGGTTATGGGTTGGGCTTGTTATAGATTTGGAATGGATTTGGACTTTTGTTTTTGGTTAAGTGTAGTATAAATGTTTCACGGGCTGACCCGGCCCATTAAACGGGTACGGGTTGACCCGAAATAAATACGCCTTTGGCTTCTGTTTTATTTCACGCTCTTTCTAAATCCGAGCCTGATTTTGTCCGTTTTGACTTCGTTTTTATCCTTTAGTGAATTTCCGATACCTGCACAGTAAACAAAGCAAAACAGACGTATTTTTGACAGTTTTATGTCAGTTTTTAGTCATTTAAGCTCGTTTTATAGGGTCAAAGATATGTGTAATTAAACACATATCAATACTCTTGTGGAAGAAATTATGATCCTCCCACACTTTTGGATTCTTCATAGGAATAGGAATTTTAATCCGAGTTGGATTGATTGGATCTCGAATCCTATTGATGCTTGTACTAAATTCTTGTAATCTCTTCTAGCTTCTTGCTAGTTTTTCTATAAAGTCGCCGTTCAAAAAAAAAGGAAGCACCATGTATTGGCACTGTTGAGTCCGGAAAGATGACAAAGGATTTTGCGCTCTTTCTTCATGGATGCAAGTAAGTAACTTGATCCAAAAATAATTTAATAGAATGTTTTCTAATATTAACACGGCATCTCAAATACTTTTTAAGAACCGAATACCATTGCTTCTTTAGGGTATTTTTTTGTACAGTTTGTATTATGACTTCTTTTCAGGCTCAGTAGGGAGCACTATTTAAACACGGACAAATTGATAGACGGTGTAGCAAATGAGATGGAAGCAAGACTTGTGAGAAAATCATCACTATATGTATTATCTATTTTGTTTTGCTTGTCTATTTTCTTTAAAACCGTATAAGCGTATTATATCTAACATACATACTTTGGCATATCTCCTTCGAGTCTAATCCCAACCATCACAAACCAATACACTAAAAGCAGTACATACGAAACGTTTTCTAAAACTCTATGCATCAAGTTTTAAGTTCACTTTCAAACTTATCTAAGTCATCGAATTGCTAGATCGTGTCTGGAAGCCGTTGTTTGAGTATCATACACTCAGCTACTAATCATCTTTGCTAAGTTCTCGTAGCCCCACTTTTTAACTCTTTTCCGTTGAGGGAAAATGATACTCAAATATGTTTCAAACTGTTTTCACTACTGTGCTATAACTTGCTATTTTTTTCTTTGACAATGCTAGTGCCTATGACTGCTTTGGTGAAGGGACATGAGGACTATTTGTGCATGAGTCTTTGTGAATTCTATGTAAGGACAAATTTTTGCCCGGACCTATGTTAGCTCCAGCTGGTAGGCCTTAGGTGCGGAGGACTTTAAACCGCTCGGACCATTGCGAATGGTTGGTATGATTGAAATGCTATGATTCTATTTAAGTGCTATGATAACATGGGGTTGCTATGTTGGATTCTAATACTATTGCATGCATTTTGCTTTTATATTGCACAATTGTCTACTACTTAAATTCTAGCACAGCAACTGGGTTTACTCCTAAACCTACGAGCTCACCAACGCAATGTTGACCTTTCGAGTATCATTTTCAAGTATTGTGAATGATCAATGAGGTCAGGATAGCAGGCTTTAGCAGACCTAAGAGCATCCTTCATGGATCTTATCTTAAAAGACTTGCATTTGAAAACTTTGTATTGTAGCTAAAATTTTGTTTTTTGTTCTTTTGGGTAAACTTCATTTAATCATCTTGTTGATAAGTAGATACTTTTGTTTGTAATTTTTTTACGATTTTCGCTTGTTATATATTGCCTTTAAAAAAATGTAAGAATTTCCAAATATACCATATTTTGTTAAATAAATTTGGAAGTACTCATTTTGTTAAATAGATTTTAAAAGTGCTATGGTCAACTAAAAAACTCGTGTTTTAAATGGTTGTGGTGTTTTTTATGGTTTTGGATCTTCATTGGTGGGAGAATATTTCAATGTTGCAAGTCATTGTCTATTTGTTTGTGGGAATTACAAATGCGTCCCTTGTACTTTTGACTTTGTGGTTTGAATGTACCTTTGGATCGTTCCATGAGTTTAGGTGATTTGGTCAATATAAGTCATTGGTTTTTTTAAGTCATTGGTTATTCTTTCTTGTAAACAAAATTAGAACACTTAATTTGATGTATGGTTTTTACCTATTTTTTAAGAGAAAAATGAGAAAGTAGGTGTGAGGGCTAAGCACAATCCTCAAACTAAACCGGATCAGACCGAAAATTGATTTGTCTCAAATCATCGGGCCAAAATGTGTTTGGTTCGGTTCGATCTGACTCATCGGTTTGGTCCAGTCAACAAAGCTTATTAATAGGTTTTGCGTGAAATTGAATCGGACCGAGAACCACATCGAAATGCGTTCGGTCTGGTCCGGTCCTTCCGGTTCGGGCCGTTTGTTCGTTGATCCCTTATGCGGTGTTAAGAAACTAACAGTTTGCTTAATAAATTAAGTGGTTGGAAGAAATTGTAAGAAAGAGTTTAGGGATATAATTTATGTCTTGCATTCCTCATAACAATTGATACAATATATAAGAGTGTATGGACTATTCTAGAATGACTTTGAATGACATTAATGACTTTAACTGACAATTTGGACTATCATAAATTATATTGACTAGAAACTTTGACCAACATAAATTGCATTGACTAACACTCCCCCGCAGTTGGAGTGGGAGGACACCGAACGCTCAAACTGGTGCGAAACTCCTCAAACAATGTCGAAGGCAATCTTTTAGTAAAAATATCTGCATATTGATAACGAGAAGGAACATGAAGAACTCGAACTTGACCAACAGCTACTAAATCACGAACAAAATGAATATCGGTCTCTATATGCTTCGTACGTTGATGCTGAATTGGATTGGAAGATAAATAAACAGCACTGACATTATCACAGTAGACAAGCGTAGCGGAAGACAAAGGAGTGTACAACTCACGTAATAAATTGTGCAACCAACAAGTCTCAGCAACAACATTGGCAACACCACGATACTCAGCCTCAGCATGAGAACGAGAAAGTGTTGGTTGACGCTTAGAGGACCAAGAGAGTAAGTTGTTTCCAAGAAAAACACAATAACCTGAGGTAGACCTCCGAGTAGTGGGACACCCAGCCCAACCAGCATCAGAATATGCAACCAAATTTGTGGTAGATGTAGAAAATAATCGCAAACCATAATGGAAAGTACCCTGAACATACCGCAAAATCCTCTTAAGAGCAGAGAGATGAGGCTCCCGAGGATCATGCATATGAAGACAAACCTGTTGAACAGCATAAGAAAGATCCGGTCTAGTAAAAGTAAGATACTGGAGAGAACCTGCAAGACTCCGATACAAAGTCGGATCAGATACCGGATCACCATCAACACCTAGTTTAGACTCGGTATCAACAGGAGTCCGACTAAGGTTACAATTAACCATACGTGCTTTCTCTAAAATCTCAACAACATACTTCTTCTGAGACAAAAATAAACCTGAAGAATCACGCGTGACATAAATACCTAGAAAATAATTAAGTGGGCCCAAATCTATCATAGCAAACTCCTGATGCAAAGAACTAATAATCCGCTGCAATAAACCCTCAGAAGAAGCAGTGAGAACAATATCATCCACATATAATAGCAAACAAGCAGTATCAGTCCCCAGTCCCCTGTCTGTAGATAAATAAGGAGGAGTCACAACGACTATGAGAAAAGCCAACCTGAGTAATGTAAGATGAAAACCGTTGAAACCAAGCTCGGGGGGCCTATTTTAGCCCATAGAGAGACCGCTGTAATAAACACACATAATCAGGATCAACAGAATCCCGAAATCTAGGAGATTGATGCATATAAACTGTCTCAGAAAGATCACCATGTATAAAGGCATTCTTGACATCAAGTTGATGGATCGGCCAATGTCGAGAAGCAGCTAAACTAAGGGCAGTCCGAATAGTACCCGGTTTAACAACTGGACTAAAAGTCTCATCAACATCAACCCTCTCTAACTGTGTACTACCGTTCGCCACAAGACGAGCCTTATAGCGACTGAGCGTGCCATCTGCCATATACTTGTGACGAAAAAGCCACATACAACGCAAGACACAAATTATATCCCTAATTTGAGGAATGCAGGACACAAATTATATCCCTAAACCCTTTCTTACAGAAATGTCTATATAAGCCACTTAATTGAGAGAGGGTTTTTGGTGTTCTTCCCCAATAAGATGAAACAAGAGTTTGAGCTTACACATTATTACGTGGAAAAGAAACACCCCGTAAGAATAACTTGGGAAATAGAGAACCAATCTTTGAATTGTGTAGTGGACTAGTGCATCTCCGATCCAAATTAAATTATGGGTAAGACAAACTTGTGACTTGGTCATTTTCGTTGAAACTTAGAAATTATTGGCATGTATCATTCATGAAAAATTAAAGTCACGTAATGCAAAATCTTTTGCATTGATCATCGTATACATGGCATTCGCTTGACTTTTTCCCTCTTTGTGAATGACTTATGTCTAGAGTTTGTGAATTGTGATAGAATGGTTTTAGTCAAAATAAACAATTCAAAGGAACGAAATTTGTAGTTTGCTGTTTTGGTTATTCCCAGAATTCATGGTTACTAAAAAAACATTGTTACTTCAATACGATAAAAACGAGTTCAAACTATATGAAAGGACCGTATCATCATAGTACTACTAATATTCAATATTTTGCTAAAAAAGAATGCTAGAACCACAAAAAATTTACAAAAAATTATCCACATAATTGGTTTTTTATGTTTTTTGTAATGTCTTCAGTCTTCTTTGTAATGTCTTCAGTCTTCTTATTACATTATATTGGCCATGAACTAATTTTGAAAGAGAAAACGAAGATAACAGTAAAGATGTTGCTTTCTTGGCGGTCACCTTTACACTTAGCCTCTCTAGTTCTACTTCCTTAGTCCTACGAGCAAATGTAGAGTTAGATGTGTTAAGGTATAAGTTGTACACTAGATCAAACTTTGAGGGGTTTTATGCAAAACTGTCATTTTCATTTGCTTTACAAAGGAATGAATGAGAATGTATATCCCTTTTGAGCATCATTGTCAACTTTTGAAGCATATGGACATATGTATTTCTTGGTATTAAAGAGAACCAAAAAAATATATATCTGTGACGTTTCATATAGTGCATAAAAACATGACATGTGACAAACGATATTTTCTCAGATAAAATCAGTTGTACGAGGATTTCTTATGCGGAGTTCGAGTCTTACAAAATGTAGGAAAATGGACAAAAACGGGAAAAAACATAAAAATGGATAAAACTGATAAAGAGGTATAAAAACATTTAAAAAACGTATAAAAACATACCAAAATGTAGAAGAACGTAACAAAATGTATAAAAATGTATTAAAACGTATGAGAACATATGAAAACGTAAAAAAACTTACGAAAAAAGGGTCAAAAATTGAAAAATAACGTCAAAAAACATATAAAACCGATAAAAACGTATGAAAATGTAAAAGAAATGACAAAAACAGAAAATAAACGGCCAAAAAGGAAAAAAAACGTAAACAACGGATGAAAACGTACAAAAATGTTATAAAACGTTAAAAACATATAAAATGTATAAAAACGTGAGAAAACGGAAAAATAACGTACGAAAACGGATAAAAACGTACAAAAACGAATACTAAAAAAATATTCATTTTCGAATTACACAAAGTTTTAAATTAAACATAATATTATGGAGCATGTTGCTACCTGCCAAAATAGGGGGCCACATTGTATTTAACGAAAAATTTTTTCACGTTCGTCCTTAGAGATGTACGGGGGCTCACTTTTACTAACGAATGGATGATAATTGGACAAGGTTTGGGCCAAGGATGTGAGACGTTTTTTTGACAAACCACAAAGATGTATTATGCACTTTACTATTTAATAAATATTCATTTTCAAAATTACTTAAATGTTGATAATATTAAACATAATATTATGGAGCATGTTGCTACCTGCCAAAATAGGGGGCGCCCTTTAGCAGGCTCACTTTAGTCCAATAATGGTCCAACACATATTGACCCAATGTATTAGTTACCGACTTCGTTCTTTCTTGATTATTTCCGTTGAATCTTGAAACTTTCACACAGTTCTTCACCAAGCCACCTCTATACAAATATTCATCAAACCCCTTCTTAGTCGCCGACCTGTATACTTGACTGATATTCCACGTCGGCGTCGCTTCATCAACATGATATTGGCGGTGGAGAGAGGAAAAAAGTCGAGCCCTAAGTTGCAATTTTGGTTTGTAAGTATGTGTTTTCATATAATTCTTTCAACTTTTTGGCGGTTTTTGATTAAGGAGTTTTTGTGTTGTATGAATTCATTTTCTTTTGTTGCATTTGAGGGTTTTGTACTGTTAAGTTATGATGTTGATTGGTCTTTTTTAACCTCATGTTTCTTGTTTTTTGTTTAAGTCCGGTGTTTTTAATTTGGTTGTAGTGAAATTTGATATATGTTAAGGTAAAATACCGTACCTTGAGTTTAAGGCATGTTCCCTATCCTCTTGGTGAAGTATCCTCTTAAATTACCTGAAAGTAAGAAAGAATACCCGTTAACTCGCCCCGGGTGTTGACCCAGGCCCAAGCTCGGGCGTGAGAGTAAGTAGGTGAATATGAGCCGAAGGGGCTATATGTTGGAGCCGAAGAGGCTATAGTAATAAATGTGTGTGTGTGTGTGCAGTAAATGCTGTCTTTAAATAGTAAATACGGGGGTATTTATACTAGTCAAAACACTGTAGAGATGTACGGTTTCTGGCATGTAGGTGACGACCCTTTCGTCATGTCTCGCTTGTGTCTTAGATGGTGACATCTCTTTAGTTGATGTCATAGTTTATCGTGCAGTCACTATCTTCCTGTGTTTATGGTGACGTTATCTCTTTGATGACGTAATGAAGTCAGCGCTTTGTTGTTTACTAGGCTGACGTCTCATACCCGTTTGGAACTTTATGGCCCGTTCGGACTTTGTGGCCCTTTCGGACTTGAATGGCTTGCTTTGTCTGGAATGATTCGATTGGGCTTGAGTGGTTCGCTTGGGCTTTGTGTGGTTCGCTTGGACTTTGTGTGGCCCATTCGGACTATTAGCCTGTCTGGCATATACGCGGACATGTCCCCCCCCCCCAGTATGGCTTTAAGAGTTGTAAACTATTGAAGTCATACTTGAGGTGCTCGTCTGGAAGGGTCCTACGACGTTGGTCCTTGTTTCTTTCTTGCCCTATTCCTCCTCCTTTTCTCTTCTTCCCCCTCCTCTCTCCTTTTTTTTTGTTGCGTCTTGATAGGTATGAAACAAAACTCATAATTATGAGGAGTTGAAATCCAGTTGTCTTTTTGATGTGTATGAGACAAAATCATAATTATAGTGGGTTAAAAATCATTATGACTCTTCATCGTCTCTTTATCCGGTGTGTACACGTGTTGAGCGATTTCCTATCAATGGTCACGATTGGGCTTTGACAGCTGTTGTGTGTGATTTGACGAACCCAAGCCCATTTGGGGCCTATAAATAGTCCATAGTCACTTATTTTTTACCGTGTGTAAAAAATTTTAAGATCATAGCCGAACGTCCCTTGCTTGCAAGATAACTATCCGACTCGTCCAGCCGTCTTTTTCTTTATTGTGATCAGGTATACCTTTCTTCCTTTTTTGACTTTGTAAGTTGCCTCCCCTTCGGATCTTTGAAAATGTCTGACGTGGAACGAGTTGACATGGGGTCGCAAGCCGAAGCCTCTTCGTCCAGCAAGCGTGACATGGGTTCTTATATTTCTACCATGAAACCTTCGGATGTGAAAGCCCTTACTCGTAAATATAAAATTCCTAGGGATCTACACCCCGTTGCTGTGTCTTCCGAATGGACCATGGACCGTCTGACCGATGAGTATATTGGTCTATATGAGCAGTATTTTGAGTTTGAAGGGTACCTTTCTCGACCTTCCTTCTTGCTGTGATTAGGCACTTTCATGTACATATCTCCCAATTAGTGCCACTAGGTTTGACCTTATTCGAGTTGTATTGTCAAAGCCTTAACATCGTCCCTTCGGTAACTTTGTTCTGGGTTTTTTATAAACTTAGCAAACAAGGGGATTGGTTTTCATTTGAGAAAAGAGCCGATAAAGATTTTCGAGGTAAGATTTTGAACGAAACATTCTCTTGTATGAAGAAGTGGAAAGGGCGTTTCTTTTTTATTGATCGAAGAGCCATTCCGGATGCTATGTGCTGGAGACATCATGATTCGGATATAAGTGATCCTGTGCCCAAGGATGGGTTCGATGAGGCTGATGTTATTGCTCTGACCCACCAGTCTATTGATATTCGTGGTATTCCGAGCGGGTTGCTTTTTAGTGCTGGGTTGGCTATTACTTGGGAGTTTCCTAAGTTCCGACCTTTGTTCAAAGATCCGGAGGGACATGGTAATGAGAGGGCACTTATCTCTTTCTCCTTTATTATTATTTTTTTTTGTTTGTTTGCGACTTTGTATATATTCCTTCCTTTATTTTCTCACCTGGTGTGTTTTTTTTTGTAATTGTCACTATGTCTGAGTATTTACGTCTTCCTTTTCTTTCTGGAATGACTATCGAGGCTGGGGAGGCCTTGACCGAACAAGACGTCATCCCTCAGCATACTACCACTCCTCTTAGTGCCGATGAGCAAGTGCCTGAAAAGACGGACTCACAACAAAGGGTTGAGGTCTCAGATCCTAAGATAGTGGCAACTAGGATAAGGAAAGCGAATGTGCTGACCTAGAGAAGAAAGGCGAAGGAAGAACAGGGAGTCGACAAGTACGGTGGTATGGAGGGGAGCTCGAAGAAACGTAAACCCTCTTCAGGTCCTGGAGAAGGGGATAAAGAGAAGTCTTCTGATCACATCCCTTGTCCTACTCCTCTTCGAACCATAGTGGCGGTTCCTTCGGATGTTCCTAGGGGTGACAATGCGATTTCCCCTACTCAGACTCAGGGAGATAATTTGGTTGAGATTCCTGCGCATGACTCTGCTAATACCATCACTCGCCCTTATGAAGAGCATCACGATGAGCACTCAGGGGTTCTTGGTAATAGGGACGATAATTTTGATGATGATGTGGATGAAGAGATTGATATTGGGGGGCCGGGTGGGCATGTTAGTGACACTTCGGAACGGGTTGTTATCGAAACTGAGTCAGTTCCCACTGCTGCCACCCGTCCGGATGATGGGAAGTCTACTGCCCAGGAGGAGACTCCTATGCCTGATCCCCCTTCGAAAGGTGTGTCTTTTATTTCCCCTTTATTTTCCTAAGTGTTTTGTTCTTCGCACTTTTTGTTACTAATAGGTGGTGTTTCACAGGTGTTGGTGCCGATGGGGCCGGGTCTTCATTACCTCCATCTCTTTTTGTTCCGACTTGGGGAATTCACCAGAGGAGCCGAGTGACCACTCCGGAGGAGTGCCGTGATTTGATGGTCAACCTTATTCCTCCTGGTGTTCGAGAGGAGATGAATCTTTTGGACAATAATGTTGTTTTAGACAGAGCCTGGTTCTCCTTGGCCCGTGGTGCTATGGCACAGGCCCACGCCCTCTGTTAGTTTGAGTCTCTTTATGACACCCACCATGCCTTGCAAGAGAGTCATGAGACTACGCGGGGTCAGCTTGTTCGGACCCGAGAGGATTTTAATGTCGTTCAAAATTTCTACAATACTTTGTCTGAGAGGCATAGGAAACTCTGCGAGGAGCATGCCCAGTGTTCTGAGGGTCTTGCTAGTGTTCAGGCCGAAAGGAATAGCTTGATGGCTACCAATGCCGAACAAACCCTTCGGATCAAAGAGTTGGAGCAACAATTGAAAAGTGTTGATGAGGTCCATTCTTCTGCGGTGAAGGACCTGGAAAGCCAGCTTGCTCAGAAAGACTATGCCTTGGTTTATGCTGAAAGGATTTCTGGTGAAAGACTCTTGGAAAATGAGGGGCTCAGGGCCCAACTTGTCTTTGCCCAAAAAGAGAAGACCGATGCTATTAGGAAGCTTCTTCCCACTGTGGTGGGGCGTCTCCTACAGAGCCATGAATACAAACAAAGTCTCTCCGTTCCTTTCAACTACGCACTTCAGACTGGATGGGGGCAAGGTCTGGCTGAGGAGAGGTCCGAAAAGGAGCTCCGTAAGATAATGATGAAGATGAACGGGTTTGATCCTTATTCTGATAAGAAGATGAGTGCTGAATACGAGAGGTTATTTTCCAAGACTTATTCGTATGTGGATCGTATCTCTCACCTCTCTGAGAAGTCAGTGCAAGATCTCTTAAAACTTCATCCTGCCCCTCCTCCTAGGGATGCTCCCAAGGCTGGTTCCGGGGGTATTGTCTTTGCCCCTAAACTCGTTAAGGCTGCGGAGGTGGCCCGCTCAAAAGACACAACCTCTCTTCCAGATCCCGCTTCCAAGCATGCTTCCGAAGGTTCCAAAGCTCCTCCCTCAAAGAAGACTTAGCTTTGTAATTTGTAATAAATAGGTCTTATTTTTGGAATTGTTTGTAACCTTGAACAGGATATGTCCTTATTGTGGTCTGATATAATTTAACTTATTTTGGTGCCGTTGTAAATTTGCCTTTGTCGAAATTGATTCCTCACTTATCTGCTTGTACCACTTGTATTCGAATGGGTTACCTCTCATGTAGATTTAGCTACCGTGGGGTCACTTCCTCCGAGGAGGCTTTGCCATATGTACAATATGTTTCGTCTGAAGGGATTTTTTTATGACGACTTGGTGTTTGTGTGGTTTACCCTGTGACTTAGTTGTCTTTGGGATTTATTTTATCCGAAGGGGCTGTGCCCTTCCTTATCATTTTTGCCCTGTGACTTAGTTGTCTGTGGGGTTTATTTTGTCCGGAGGGGTTGTGCCCTTCCTTATCGTTTTTACCCTGTGACTTAGTTGTCTGTGGGGTTTATTTTGTCCGGAGGGGTTGTGCCCTTCCTTATCATTTTTACCCTGTGACTTAGTTGTCTGTGGGGTTTATTTTGTCCGGAGGGGCTGTGCCCTTCCTTATCATTTTTACCCTGTGACTTAGTTGTCTGTGGGGTTTATTTTGTCCGGAGGGGTTGTGCCCTTCCTTATCATTTTTACCCTGTGACTTAGTTGTCTGTGGGGTTTATTTTGTTCGGAGGGGCTGTGCCCTTCCTTATCATTTTTACCCTGTGACTTAGTTGTCTGTGGGGTTTATTTTGTCCGGAGGGGCTGTGCCCTTCCTTATCATTTTTACCCTGTGACTTAGTTGTCTGTGGGGTTTATTTTGTCCGGAGGGGCTGTGCCCTTCCTTATCATTTTTACCCTGTGACTTAGTTGTCTGTGGGGTTTATTTTATCCGGAGGTAGCGATCTGTCCGTCCAATTATTGAAACAAATACTGGAAAATTTCCTTCTCCTTTTTAACTAGGAGGAAAGGCTATAATATTAATTAATTAGCATTCGCAAATACAGAATTCATAAAACAATAAATCCTACAAGTAGCATTTGCGTAAATTAACTGCGTGCCATGTTCGAGGCACCACATGATCAGCCATTTGTTTGCAACTTATAAGGAGCATTCTCGAATTGCTTCTGCGATCTTATATGGGCCTTCCCCAATTTGGTCCTACTTTCCTTCATCCTCCATCCTGCTTGCTTCATTCCTTCGATACACATATTCTCCTGGCCTAAAACACTGGGCGGGAACCCTCTTGTTATAGTATTGTTCCATCTTTGTTTATGTACTTGGCGCATCACGTATGGCAGCTGCTCTTTATTTCCCTGCAACAAATTCATAGATTTAACGCTTGTCCTCTTATTGTATTACTCCGGATCATTATGGTTTCGATTAAGATGGGACTTCTATCTCGGCTCGGAATGACCGCTCACCTCCATAGGTTAAATGAAGAGAGTTTTTACCATTACTTGTTTGATTGAGGTACCTGTGAGCCCATAGGCACAGTTGGTAGCTCGTCTACCCAACCTGGTCTTTCCTTCCCTAGCCATGGTCTTGAGCCCTTCCATGAGGCTTTCTATTAGCCCTTTCCTCTTAAACCATTGCTTGTGGAGTGGGCTACTGAGGTTGTTCATCTGTTAGATCTGATCTGGTGCACCCCTTTGAATGGCTCATTTACAATGTGCTCCATTGTCTGTACAATATCCTTGGATGGCCAAACCTCAAATTGATGTTGTCCATAACAAAGCGGATCACATCTTTACCTGTTATTTTGACATAGAGGCTTTGCTTTTATCACTTAGTGAAACTAGACAATGCTACAATAACAAACTTGGCTCCTCCTCTGGCTGGTGTCAATAGCCCTAGGATGTCCATCCCCCATTGATAAAAGGGCTAAGGAGCCATGATGGATGTCATGTGTGTCTTGGACGATTCTTGGAACGGGGAGATGAGAAATGTATTTGGCATGATGTTCACTTGTCTTACTTTTCTTTGCATCAGATTGATCGTGGGCCTGTAATATAGCTCTTTGCCGCATTGCTTTCCTTGACCATTGCTCTTGGGCCTATGTGCATTCCACAAGATCCCCATGTGGATTTCCTCGAATGAATAGTTTGCTTGTAAAGGACCCACACACCTCAACATCGGGACCAAGTATCCTTTTTTGAAGAGTATTCCTGACTCTATCACATACTGGCTTATCTTGGCACGCAAGGACCGTGCTTCATTTTTGTCCGAAGGGACTATTCCTTCTTCCAAGTATTTGATGATGGGAGTCATCCAATTCTCCCCTTCCTCTTCCACAATGGTTTGTACCTCCTTAGCGTCGGTTGATCGTTCATTGAGAACTTTAACTAGAATCTCTTTGGTGAGGTGGCTGAAAGGAACTGTGGCCAACTTGCTTAAAATATCCGCCTTCTGATTATCTTCTCTCGGTATGTTCTCGATGGAGAATGTCTTGAATTCTGAGATGAACTCCTTGGCTTTGGCCAAATACTTGATCATTGACTCTTTGGTAGCTTCATATGTCCCATTGATTTGATTAGCAACCAATTTGGAGTCTACTTTCACCTCTATGCCTGACACCTTCATTTTTCTTGCAATGCGTAACCCTGCGAGGAGAGCTTCATACTCTGCTTCATTGTTGGTACTGGCAAATGTTAACCGAAGGGCATAAGTATACTCCAAACCGCTAGGTCCAATTAACACGAGACCTGCTCCTGAGCCTTTCAGACTGGCCGCTCCGTCCGTGAAGAGTGTCCAGACTTCAGTGTCATCTACCTCAGGTGGTCTTTCGGGCATTCGAAAGTACTCTTCTTCTGCCTCTCCATCCGGAGCATCTGACAGGAAATCTGCCAGGACTTGGCCTTTTATAGCATTCCTGGGTATGAATGAAATTTTGTATGTCCCTATCTCCACAGCGTACTTGGCTAACTTCCCTGAGGCTTCTGCTCTGCTAAGTATATTTTTTATGGGTTGGTCCGTAATGACCTTGACAGGATGAGCTTCAAAGTACCTTCTTAGCCTCCTCGTCATGTTAACTAAAGAAAGGGCCAGCTTTTCCAGAGGGGAATAATTCTTTTCGGCCTCATTTAGCGTTCTGCTCACATACTGGACTGGGCATTGTCTTTCGTTTCGATCTGTCAGCAGTACTGCTGAGACAGCCTCCTTTGCCACTGCTAGGTATGCATACAGTGTCTCCTTCGGAAAGGGTGGTGTTAATGATGGAAGGGATATTATCAGCCTCTTCATCTGCTGAAAAGCCTCTTCTGCCTCCGGTGTCCACCGGTACTCATGTTTGTTTTCCTTTGTTATATTTTTGAGGGTGTTTTAAAGAACAGGGAAGAGCCCTTTCGGCCTGACTTGGGCTTGGTCAGGAACCGAATTAAAGAAGCTAGATTTCCATGTGGTCTTTGCAATTCCCTCAATGTTTTTGGGAAGTGAGATCTGATTTGGCCTTGTATTTTTGGGATTTGGCCCCAGATTTCCTTCTGATGTGATCAGTATCCCAAAAAAACTTGCCTTCTTCTACACCAAACGGACATTTTTTGAGGTTCAGTTTCATGTTTATTGCTTTCAAATTTTCGAAGTTTCCTGCAATGTCTGCCAGGGAGATCCTTCTCATCTTTGCCTTTTGATAACCATGTCGTCCCTCATATGCTGCTAGGTCCTTTCCTATTTGGTTTGAAACGTTTGAGGTCCACCATACCGTTGGTAGGTGGCACCCGCATTTTTTAAACCAAATGGCATCTTCATGTAGTAGTATGTCCCTTGCTCTGTGTAAAAGGCTGTCTTCTCCTCATCTTCTCTTGCCATCTGAATTTGATGGTACCCTTTGTAGGCATCAAGGAAGCACTTGTACTTGAAACCCATGACTGCTTCGACCTTGCAGTCAATACTGGGCAAGGGATAATAGTCTTTTGGGCATGCAGAGTTCAAATTTTTAAAATCAATACACATCCTCCATGATCCTGCTTTTTTTGACTTAGAACTGGTTAGAGATATATGTGGGTAGTTGAATGGGCGGGACCTATTTCTGCTCCTTACCCCATTCGGCTACCTCCTTTTGTGCTCCGCTTTGTTTTTTTCTGGAGAAAAGGTCCTCCTTTTCTGGCAGAACGGCTCCAAAGATGGATTTACATTGAGGGAGTGCTCTATGATCTTTCGAGGCACCCCGGTCATGTCAGAAGGTTCCCAAGCGAAAACCTCCATGTTATTTATTAGGAGTGTCTTTAGTTGGTTCTTGCAATCTGGAGAAAGTCTTCCTCCTATGGTAATAATTTGATCTGGGAAGTAGGGATTAACTAGTATTTGCTCAGTAAGGTCTGCCCCTTCATCTGGCTGTCCTGTCTCATGGACTTTCGGTTGCTTCTCCGTCAGTATTTGTTTTTCTTCTCGAAGTCTGCATTCTGTGATTATCGTTGACCGGGTCACCAGAGTTGCTATTCCTTTCGGAGTGGGGAACCTGATCATTGAGTGGATAGTCGATGAAATATCATGCAGTGCTTTTAACCCTGGTCTTCCCAAGATTATGTTGTAGGGAGAGGGGGCGCGAACGACTAAAAATTTTATGGACATCCTTCTGCTCAGACCTTCATTCCCAAAGCATACTTCCAGATCGATTTTCCCCAATGGTTTCGCCACCTTGCCGGCGAAACCCACCAAGTCCGTTCTTGTTTCTCTTAGTCCGGCCCTTACCTTCGGGGGCAAGTTTTCAAAACAATGTTCAAACATGACCTCCATGGATGAACCCTCATCCACATACACACGCCTTACCAGATAACCTTCCACTTCGGCTTCTATGATTAGAGGTTCATCGGATGCATCATCTGATATGACCCCTGGGAAGGTGATAGGGGCGTTCATCTAAGCTTATGTTGCTTCGCGGTCCTTGCGTTTCTTCTCTTTGAAGGGGAGGGTTCTGACCATGTTGATTACCTTGGGTGGAGGGGGAGGGTTTCTGCCTTGGCCCCTTCCTACTCTTTGCCTTAAGTCCTTCATTAAGTGATTCAACTTTCCTGATTTGAGGGCGATTTCCAATTGTTTTCTCAATTGTATGCAATCGTTTGTGTGATGACCCTTATCCTGATGATAGTCACAATATTTATCGTGGTCGCTATTTCTCCAACGGATTTGCCACTGGTCTTGGTGCTGGCAATTGCAGTTGGGTTTCAGTAGCTAAAATTTCTTTGAGACACTTAATCAGAGAGTCCAAAGAAAGTACATGCACTGCTTTGTTTGCTTGGTCTCTTTGGGAATAGGGTGCTCTGTAATCCCTATGCCTTCCCCCGCTGAAATTGTCTCTTACCTTGTAAGGGTTTTTATAATCATTTCCCTTGTAGTCTCTTCTTTGGCTACTTCGGTTGTCTCTGTCATTTCTTGTAGAGGTTGGAAAGGTCAATCTCTGATGAACATCTCGTGGTCCTGTCGGAAAAGACAGGCGACGATGAATGTCCCTCGACTCTCCCGGTGGGAGTTCCGTGCGGGCATACGCTTCTTCCGCTCGGACAAATTCATCCACCCTTCTCATCATTTCATCAACGGTCTTGGGTATGTTGCTTGAGAAGCGCTTTGCTAGTTCGGGAGATTTTATTGAATCCATGAAGGACGAGATCTTCATGACCTCTGGAACACCCATGATGAGACCAGTTTCCACCGTCCATCTTTCTTTGAACGTCGGTAGGGTCTCGTTAGCCCTTCTGACAACCTTGGTGATCTCATGGGGCTCTTTGTAACACGCTCTCCTTATTGAGTATCTGTTGGTGAATGCTTCCCTTAGTTGATACCATTCATTGATGCTATTGAGTGGGAGACTCTCGAACCAGCCCCTGGCTCCTCCGTCCAATGTTTGCTGAAACATCCGACACCAAACCGGCATGGGCCATTCTCCTGAGTTTGCTGCCATCGAAAAACGATTTAAGTGATCGGCTGGGTCAGTGGACCCATCATACAGCGTGATGTTGGCAGGCATAACATATTCCGGGCCAGCGAACTCAATAATCCTTCTTGTGAGGGGTGTTTTTAGTTTTTCCTTGAAGGGCTTGCTTAAGTCTTCCTCGCCGACATCTTTTTCTCTCGCGACACGTCCTTCATTTAGAGGTATATTGTCTGTTCCAAAGTCCAGACGTATCGGATCAGCCTTGTTCTGTCGGTTGTAATCTTTGATTATGGACTTTATTGTCGAAATGTGCCCTTCAATCTGCTCCTTAGTGAGAGGAGGGGGAGTCCCTTCTCGCTCGTACCGATCGTCCAGCCCTCCTCCAGATGGTTCCGTCATTCTTTCTTAGCTGGTAGATGAGATAAACGGGTCCCACGGATGGCGCCAAAATGTTAAGGTAAAATACCGTGCCTTGAGTCTGGGTTGCGTTTCCATCGTTCTTAGGTGAAGTATCCCTTTTAATTTACCTGGATGAAAAATAAGAAAGACCCCCGTTAACGCCACGGTTTTGTGACTAGGGACAAGCTCGGGCGTGAGAGTAAGTATGTGAATATGAGCCGAAGGGGCTGTATATGGGAGCCGAGGAGGCTATAGTAATAAGTGTGTATGAGTGTGCAGTAAATGCTATATATTGAATAGTAAATACGGGGGTATTTATACTAGTCTAAACACTGTAGGGATGTACGGTTTCTGGCATGTAGGTGACGACCCTTTCGTCATGTCTCTATCGCCTATGTCTTAGATGGTGACATCTCTTTAGTTGACTTCATAGTTCATCGTGTAGTCACTATCTTCCTGTGTTTATGGTGACGTTACTTCTTTGATGACGTTGTCCTGTAGATCTCTGAGATGAAGTCAGCGCTTTGTTGTTTACTAGGCTGACGTCTCATACCCGTTTGGAACTTTGTGGCCCGTTCGGACCCTTGTGGCCCTTTCGGACTTGAATAGCTTGCTTAGTCTGGAATGATTCAATTGGGCTTGAGTGGTTTGTTGGGCTTTATGTGGCCCATTCGGACTATTGGCCTGCCCGGCATATACGCGGACACCCCTTTTTAAATTTTTTTTCTTGTTCCGCCCCTGATTGCATTACGAACTAATTGTTACGCTCTTCTACATTGAAATTCCTAAAATTCTATTAATATACATTAATCTTCTAGTTTGTTGGATCTATCCGTTTTTTCCACTGATCTTCAAGTTTGTTGTATTAGTGGAAAAAGTTTCAGTCACGCTTGAAATAATGCATTGAAATTAACACTATAACAGATGGAGAATTGTACTGTTGTTAGAAGTCAATAATCCAGTAACACAGAGAGTGAATGATTAGCAACAACACGTAACTCTTATCAGGTTGTCAAAGAAGTACGATGTCTTTACAACCACATGTTGGTACTCAGTGTGTTTGGCTGGTTCAAACAGTTTCGCATTGATTTCGTAATATTTCATATTATATCACAATATCTTGTGCGATTATCTTTACGTACATCAAGGGTTGTTGACCGCAAGAGGTAGACCCGGGTCCTACCCGACTCTTCCTATTCTGACGCGTGTTAAATCCATTATGTAATAACACTCCATCTGTCTCTCTCTCTCTCTCTCTCCAGTCTGTTTCTCACTCTAAAATGGTGTTCTCTCTCTCTAACGCAAGTACTACTGATCCGGTTTGATTGAATGAGGGTTGGTTAGGGATTCATGTCTCTTTTGTTGCCATAACTCCCTTCGATTCGCCGACCTCTTCATTGCACACCCGTTTATGTGTGTGTGTAGTGTTTGTGGTCGGGTATGGTGACGTTGCGGTGTTTGTTGGCTAGGTTGACATCTTAGATCGCATCAAATGATTGAATTCTGAAGGAAGAAATCATGGTTTTTGTGTTAGTTTTAGGTGTTTTTCAACTCGCATATGTGTTTACGTTTTCATATGGTTTCGAGAAAGCTACGAGATCTTATCTCAATATCTTCTCTTCCTCTCTCAATCGGTACATCTTTTGCTGATTCTTTGTTCATTAAACCAAATTTCGTCAAAGATGTTTGCCTAAATTAGAATGGGGGGTTAGGTTGAGAGTGAACAGTTTAATCGATTTGTTTTCAGTTTTGGTGGTTGGTGGTATGTCGCCACAGTTTATGGTGGAGAGCCAAACTATGGAGTTTTCCAGTCCTGGAGTGTTTTAACCATTTAGTTTTCATGAGGCTTTATTTAAGATGATGTTAGGTTTCATGATGTGACAACCGAATCTCGGATACAAGAGGGTATAATACTCTTACTATATTGTGTCTTCTTAGTCTTTTTTAGACGAGGCGACATATTTTATCAAGCTCTTACAAATTTAATAGGTTTAACTAGATGCTTGGCGGGGCAGATTCGTAGCTCATTTTTGTGAGGCTTCCATGTGTGCACGGTCTCACATCTTGCCAATGCAATTAAAATGGTGGTGATATCAGTTGTGGGAGGCTGTGATGAGTATGAAAGGGCTTCGGATGCAATTGAGATTATCCGTCTTGGCAAGGCAACTCATTACCGTTCGACAGCCATGGGCAATAGATCCTGTTTCTATCGAGTTGTTAGCCTATCGACGGCTCATATTAGACTTTTGACTTGTTTTGAACTTTTGATTTTGATAGCACACAGACCATAGATTTAGAACAATGGTAATATCGGTTGTAATACTTATATGTTGTTTGCGATTTCTGTGCGACTAGAACGACGGTAATAGCTGTTGTAAGAGGCCGTTGTGACTGTGAAAGGCCTCGATAAAGCTGTGATTGTTCGTATCTTGGCGGGGCAACTTATTACGGTTGCAGCCATGGCGGATGCATCCTCTTTGTCGATTGTTGGCCTATCTTTGGCCCCATGTACCGTGACATTAGACACTATGGAACAATGCCTTTCAATCTGATTCTTTCATTGCGCTTACATATATTTAGCTTCACATTTTTAAAAAGTTATTCGACTTTTTATATAATGTTGTGGAGTTCGGATATAATGTGGGTTTGCTTACAAGCAATTAAAATGTGGGTAATGAAGAATCTAAACAGACAGTTGTCTCCAAATCCACCGCTCCTTTCTCTAATTTTCTCCCACATCTCTCTCAAAGCCAGGGAACCAGTTAATCTAAAGCTTTTGGCGATGGGCGAGGAGCAATGAAAGTCCTTCATCATCATGAAGGAGGGTTTACAGATGGGCAATCAAAGATTCCTATAAGTTCTTGTGCGATTATCAAATCATATCTAAAAGTTGATGAAACAATATTTTGTTCGTTGCTATATTTATTAACAGGAGAAGGATGACATGGAAGTGAGATTAGGTACACATGAGTCTATTTGAATGAGTGTTTAACAATTATGTTTCAATTCAAGGTAATTATGTTTTATTGATTTTTAGTTTTATATAATAAAGTGTATTTTGGTTTGGAAAATTGAAACTGTTTTTATGTTTATTGTGTTTCTGGTGCGGCTACAACATAACTAGGGTATTTCCCACTGTCAATTAAATTGCACCAAGAACATATCTTGCTAAGTATAAAGGTATTAAAGTTGTTTTATTTTGTTGTTTTCGAGTTATTTATGGGGATAGGAGATGAAGATGAACATGAAGAAAAAAATGAGATATGAGAGATGAATGTAATGAGCAGGTAAATCATGAAAAACTCTTTTTTTGTATCTTTTGGTGAATATGTTAAACGAAAGATGAGTTTATGAATCATAAATCCCAAAGCCAAATAAGCCGGTTATTTATGCCGAAACAAACACCCCCTAAAACACCATTGTTTGGCTTTAATATAAAAAACCCGCCTTTTTTGTATTCATCGTTTTAGGATTCGATCGAGCTCAAATACACCGTCACAGCATAGTATAGAATACTTGACCCGAATCCTGACTTTTAATTAAAAGTATTCTATACTTGCTGTGAATCATAATCCCAAAGCCACAATGTAATTTTAAAGGAATCATGCCTTTTAATTAAAAAGGATTGTCCAATCATAGTATAGCACTACCCATGGAAGTGGTGAAGTTGCGCGTTGTTGCACCAAATGAATTGGAAATATGCCTTGGGTCTTCTACAAATTAGGTATTTGATGTGCATGCTAAATCAAACATTACATATGTACTGTGAGATAGATGTTAATTGCCAGCAACTTAGATTTGCGAGTCGCTATGTCCATATATCTTTTTGAAATATACAGTGTTAGTATTTTATAAACATTAAAATATACAAAAGCAGTTGGTCTGCAGCGGTGATTCTTGCTTTGAGTATCTGTCTGTATGGGTTTATGACGAGCGTTTGCCTTTCGTTGTTGAGCTTACAATGTGTTTCTTTATTTCTTGACGGTAGTAACTATCGGGGCTGCAAGAATTTACAAGAAAAGCATGGTTGTGATTCCTCGACGTCCCGTGGTAAGAACCTTTCTCTCAGTTATGTTAATGTACCTGGATGTGAATTCAAGCTGAACTAAAACGTTTTTCCATTCAACAAAAAATAGTATGAAAAAGCCGTTACAAAAAAGAGTAAAGGATTGCATTTGTGCGTTTTGCATCTGCTGACGAAGCAATGCGTGGCTCTTTCTGATTGAAAGATGGAGAGTTGAGGTATGTCATTTCTGAATTGACACAAGTCTCAACAAGTCGACCTGATTACTTAGTTAGTTATTTTATTCTACGCAATTATGTCAGCATTCACTTAATTTTGATATTTCCATATGTACAGGTGAGAGGGCAAGAGCTGGTAAAGATACTAAAAGCCGGAAGTAAATAACGCGACTTTTCTCTTTGGAAAAAAGTCTCCAAAACATGGAGTAAAGAAGAAGTAAGTGTGTGTGGAAAAAGCACATAATTTGAAATGAAACACTTTTTATTTTATTTTTCATCCTTTAGTATTCATTTATTTTGTAGGAAAAAAAATTTTGTAGTTTATGGTTAGACCAAGTATCAAGAATAATACTTCTGTCTGGCATGCCATGGTATTTAAAGCACCTGCTGATAACTTGATCGTTTATGTTATCCTCTGTAAGGTGTTGCAAGAGTTGGCACAATATGGAATTGAACATATCGAGACGATTCGTGTACCAGAGGATATCGCGTATAATAAAAAAGTTAAAGCAGGGGATACCAAGAGTAAGAAGAAAATAAAGGGTTTTGCTTTCTTGGAATTCAGCACGCGTTCTAAAGCAGCAGCAGCATTTCAACATCTAAAAAAGCCAGATGTAGTGTTTGGGCGTGATGTAAGTGCTAAGGTTTCTTTTGAACAATCATAAACCTTCAAATGATGAAGATTTGTCAATTATATGTTCTAAAGTCTAATGCCAATTGCTGAAACTATATAAAATTGCTCATTTCCATCCTAATATGACTCATGTGTCTTATATTGTTCTAGGTCAATCGGGTACATGTGGCATGACTCGCAAAAGATTGGAATGAAAAGAAGGCGAAGGAGATCTGTGAAAAGTATGGTGAGATTGTTAATATTGATATGCACCATAGCTCAAAGCCTAAACACAAAGAATTTGGGTTCGCAGTGAAAGTGAATCAGCCTAGAGTTTCGCTAATGTAAGCGAGTCTTATTTAAGTGAGACCAGGTATGATGCTTTAGTGTTTTGAATGGTAATGAGTGCGCCTTTATACTTATTTTACAGAGATAATAATAGTTAGATATGGGGTGATGAATGACTGCATTTTTATAACAAACTGATATTATGGGTGCTCCTATAAAACCCTAGATCCGTCTGTTTGAAATGATATGTAGCTTCTGTCTAATTGCTTTAGAAACACACAATCAGTTTGGAGAGTGTGTTTCATAGAACCCCGAGTGTCCCTTATAAAACTATACTATACATATTCGCATTTTTTCCCCAGGACCCATTCTGCCCATGTAATGCTTTTTATTTGCAGCAATTATGGAAATCAATAGCCTTACAAATCTTCCTGCTGATATTTTAGGTTCTCCAGGGTGATTCTGATCTGCCCCACTCTTGAGTACTGCATTTTTTTGACTGGACAATCTAGTTCCACTCTTTTACATGATGTTTAAACAAATTGGCATGGCTCAAGAGTGTCTACTGATGCCGCTCAATCACAGGTAGATATTGCTATAATTATTAGTTACATGTTTACTATTCTTGACAGCCCCTGCTTCTTTCTTTTAACAGTAGACTATCATTATATTTATTTAGAAAATAACTTTCTTTATCATGCGAATTTTCTACTGATAGTTGTACAATGCGATTTGGGTGCTAAAGTGGGGGGCTTAAATCGGGTGGGTTTCTAGGTGCAAAAGTGGTGGGTATGTGGGGCTAAAATAGGTGTGGGTTTTAGGGGCTGGAATGGGTTGGTTTGGGAGCAGGCTTGACTTAGTTATCTGAGTAACTACACATATCCATGTTAACATCTATAATAATCTAACCCAAACAGCCCTTTAGGACGCTAACTTAGATTCAGTTGAAAGAAGTGCTGATAATAGAGAGTTTATAACACAACATAACTGGCTGATTAAGTTGGTTGTCACATAATGTGTTTTTTTGCTCATGTATATGTGCTCTCATGAAAACAATCTTTGTTAGAAACATTAGTCAAAAGAATTCATGATGGTTCTTAAGTTGACTGATAATGTGTAGATAGCCAGGACTTAATTCGCTATGAACACTTGGTAAGTTCAATTTAGAACGCTGGTATGGTTGAAAAAGCATTAGATTCGCGTAGGTTGGTATGATCAGTAATTGGAGTTTTTTCTATAAAACATGTATAGCTCATTAAGAAAATAGCCGATTTGAAGTGCATTAAGCAATTTTATCCATTCTCACAATTAGGTGTATAAGTTTGACACTTTTGAACCAAACGATTTGTACCATACTTGGGACGATATTGATATGTCTGAAAATGATTTACTGCATAGAGGGTATATAGTATAAATGGGCTGCCCGGTAGGTTGCATTAACTGGCCAAATGGGTAAACTTGAGGAAGAGTCGGAGTGGGTACTTAGTACAAGAAATATGTTTACAAAATCAATTATATAACACTACTACATCAATTAAAAATAAAAATTGTTTAAAATGACGTAGGCATATTATTAGATAGTTGAGGCATCTTTCCACCAGATAACTAATTTGACCCTTTCCTTTTTTAGAGCTAAAGTTTTTAATCAAACCCGTCGGAATAAGGTAAAACTAAAAACAGAAACCTGAAACTCGAACCGTTCCTAATAAGTCGTGAAAGTAGCATCACAAGTAAAACACCTACTATATACAAGTGTACAACAAGGAAACATAGGTGACTAAAAACTACATACTTAATTGAAGCTAAGATTTAAATCATTTTCCCACATTACAGATTTTTATATACGACGATTTTTTTTATAGGTTAGTGTTCATGTAAATTCCACTATAAGAAAAATTTGCCCCAGTCGAGTAGATTTGACTTTCGTCATGATTACATACACAAACAACCAAGGTGAAGGACATATAATAGAATGAGTATGCACAAAGGGGGTAAACCGTGTTTTTTTCAGCAAATGGGTGGTTCCTTAGGTGGCTTAAACGGATAATCTGGAGGAAAATGGATATAACAGAAAGCACCCGCCCCTACCACCAGAATAAGGACTAATATAGCTGGAACCATGATTCTTTGCTTGCACAGTGAAACATCCACTCTTACAAACTTGTCTTTTCCTCAAACCTGGCAAACACAGCCCATACAAAAGAAACAATAAGGTTTACTTCTTAGTAACGGCAACGGGATGTTTTTTTTGGGGGGTGTTTGGTCACAAGACTTAGAAACCCGCGCACCCATTGGTGTCGGGATCTTAGAATATCAGGTAACATTAAGTAGTCCATGATCTCACAGGAACCTTGGACAACAGCTTAGAAAAGGAATATTCACAATCCAGCGACTGCTGCACAAATTCATCAAGAACAGAAGGGGATAACAATCGACCAAGAGATCATAATGTGCTTCAGGTATTTTGCTTTTGGGCTTATTTTATTTTAAACTTTGAATTGGAAAAATGAGATATTTCATTCGGAGTAGACAATAAAAAACTACTAGAACCATAGAGTAATCGCTGCACATGTTTTTACTTTAAAAGGGATTACTTAGCGACGTAAGTTTTGCTTAATCAAGTGACGCAGTCGAATCACAATATTCGTTCAGCCCGTACAAAATTACAAGTAATGAATCATTTGGCTTTACATAGGATTCTAACGCTTCATACACATTTTCTTACAACTTGAATGCAGGAGGGAATATATACGGTTGCTCAGGGCGACTTTGGACGCTACGTAAAATGCATCTCAAACTATTGTCCACCTTTGTCTAAGGGGTTAGATTCAAAGGTTCATATGTACTGAAGATTCTTCATATGTATTATGGACAATTATTTAAGGTCATAGTGGATTGATAAATTTTGTTAACTCGAATCTTGGCAAAACTAATATGTTGTAACGTTGTATCGCAAACGTACAAGCCCGCGTCAGAACTAACACGTAATGCAAACGGGCATAACAAAGAACACTACAACAAATGACAGAAATCTCCCACGCGCTCGCAGCTGAATGCATTGATTTCGTAATATTTCATATTATATCACAATATCTTGTGCGATTATCTTTACGTACATCAAGGGTTGTTGACCGCAAGAGGTATAGTTTTGCTAATATTATCCGACTAGTTATAAGTGTCGGGGATTACATATAAATAAAATTTATTCTATAATTTTAGTTTAATATACTACGAGCATATGAAAAATTTCCAGTGTTTAGTGTTTTGTAATTATGATATCAATACAACTAAGGGCAAATAACACAAAAAGGTATCAAACTTAAGAGTTATTTCCAATCAAGATATCGTACTTTTTTTCTTGCATAAAAAGGTACCCAACTTATTTTTTTGGCCAATTTGGGTAATTTCTTTAAATATTTAACGATTATCCGTTAAGTTTTACATTTCAAATTCACCGCCACTACCACCACTCCTAATCATCATCGCCACTACCAAGCCTTCCACCACCATCACTACCAAACACCGACTCCACTACCAACCCCACCCACCACCGCTGTAACAAAAAACAAATATACATCGCCATATATAAATAAATATTCCATTATGTTACTGGATTGTTTGAGAATCAATATAAATACAGTGCATTGCCAATTTTTTATAAATATTAGAGAATAAAATGTTAGGAAGCCCACAACAACAGAGCACTGAGAGTGGTGGTGCCAAACTTTTGGTGCCAAACTCAAAAAGTGGTGCCACGTCAGCAAAAGAGAGTTTGGCACCAGAAATGCTATGACACCAGAATTCAGTGGCATTGGTTTGACACCAGAATTCTGGTGCCATAGCATTTTTTTATTATTTTTTTTTTCATATTTATTTAAAATACACTTATTTATATAACTAAAAATAAAATTCATTGAAATTAAAAACATCACATTAAAAAAACAATACATTAAAAAAAATACATAAAATTAAAAGACATAAAATTAAAATGCATAAAATTAAAATGCATAAAATTTTAAAGATCTTGTATGAAAGACGGAAATATTGCGGAGGTGAAAATGGACCCAAAACCGAAAGAATTAGAATCATAGCAAGGATTTTGCTCCATGATAAATAGTTTTCATTCTTGGTGACACTGAAGAAGTCTCATGAGGACCTCCACACATAGCACAACAAAGGAATTGTTGTTTGAAGAACTTTGAGGATTTTGTGAGAAATTAAAGTCTTGATTGTAACAGTAGTCCGAATGGAAAAACGGAACTTGGGTGAACAACTCGTAACCCTAAATGAACATTTGCTTCCACAATTCCTCATAAGAATAGTCGGGGGTTGCGGAGATGGTTTTGAATAATCGGGATACACGGATTTAAAATATTTTCTGGTGTTTCACTAAAGATCCGAATCTTACAATAAAGAAAAACAAACTCCATCATATTCATGTTTCAACCATACATTTTTGGTCATTGGACCAAAAAATTTTGGTATTTTGCACACTTTTTTCGAGCTTGTGGGATCTCATTAAACAGTTTGTTTGGGTTGGTTCCAGATTAGAATTAATCGGAGAGTTTTTGGTGGACAGATTATAATACCAAACAGAGCACCTTTCCCCCAAGACTTACAAGTGCATCGTTGACAAAAGATGCATCTAAACGATCACCCACACTCGCAACAACACTTTTGGTCGATTAGTGGAGATTTTTGTGAGGAATTGACACTGGGGTCTTGTTTGACAACGAATGGCTCTCGATGAGCATTAACAACGTTGGAATTGTCATCGGATGACTTGGAAGTATCTTGAAAGTTTTGAAAAGCTTTCTCCAATATCTTTTCGGTGGTCAGGTTACATTCAGACAATTAAGACCATGCACCAGGTCTCCACAACGAAACAAAATTCTTCAATCCTTAAATGTGTTTTGTTGAGCACGATTGGGCATTGTAACAAGAAATCTTAGTTTTTGAAGTTTCTCATTTGAACAACATAAAGGCTGAAGTGTGCAAATTTTCCACAAGCCGACATGCTTTAAATCGCTTTAAGGCGATAATCGAATGATGTCATAAGAATTAAATAGATAGAGGGATAAGGAAAGAATTAACTGATACGAAGAAAAAGAAGATTAGTTTTGGTTTTTCGAATTTATTAACAACATATTTCATAATTGGACAAAATCAGAAAGACAGAAAAAAAAGACTGATATCAATCTTACATCACGGTAGCTCTCCAGTATGAAAAACGCACAGTGAGCGAGGAGATAAGGAATACGCGAAGCTTAATTTCCTCCTTTCGGGTCGAAGTTCCTAGGAACCGAGACCCTCCTTATACCCACTTTATAGTATGTCAGATCAGAATGAGGTGAGCCTAATATCGTAAGTGACGATATAAGATGAGACATCGGACTTCAATGACAGCAGGCAAGTTTTAAATCATTGTTCGATTGGGAACTAGTTAGTTCACCGGAACTTAATATGATAATACCTCATTGGGAGATATATTATATTTTGGTATTTTAACCAATTAGTGAATTATTAATTTTTATTATGGACAATTTTTTATATATATATATATATATATATATATATATATATATATAAATATCTTATTTTATATGATATTATTAATAAAAAAAAAGAAAAATTTTTTGGTGTGTTTTTTTTTTTATTTTAATATGCTATAGTAAAATAAAAAAGACAAGTTCAGATCAAAGTCGGATAAAAATCGTAGCAAATGCCTCCCCGGCAACGGCGCCAAAAATTGATTCGTGATATAGTATATATATAAAATAACACAAATGCAAATCTCAACCAAATGTCCTTAACCAAGGCAAAAGGTCAAAATCTACACAAAGAGATTAAATATATAAGAATCAATGATAAAAAGATTCCGGAAGAGATATTCCCGGGTCGTATGTCCCAACGAGGCTGCAATTGAAAGTAATCCTGGTTTGATGAGAAATTGAATGATGGAGAATATTTAGATATGATGGAAACACTGATATAATCACAACTAAAATTAATTAAATAAAACCTAATTTAATCTACGGGAAACAGTTATAGGAAATAGGGATCTTAAAAACTACGGGAAACAAAATTAGTTATTGGAAAATCCTAAAATACAATTTATATTAAAAACGGGAAACAGAAATAGGAAATAGGGAAACCTAAATACTAAAAATTAAGAAAATAAATGCTAAATTAAATTAAAAATTAAAATTAAATTATAATTAAGTTAATTTGAAAAATAAAAAAACTAAATACAAACGGAGGTCTTTTGAATGTCAAACGAAAAGAAACGTTAAAAACGCACCCCGTAAAACGGGTCTTAAGACTGAAATTTAAGAAACATAAGCCTACACACTAAATTTTATATTTTTCCCTATACACTAAAAGACAAAAGAAAAATTTTATAAAAAAGAAAAATTTTTTTTATAATAATTTTTGATTTTTTTATGAATTTTTAAAGTTTAATAACCAATAAAGAACTAAGAAAAATAGAAAAAGACAAAAAAAAAAGTTATAAAAAATTCGAAAAATAAAATTAAATAAAGAAAAAGTTAACAATTCTAAAAATATAAAAATGCCCAAAAGTTACTGAATAAATTAAAAGTAATTAAACTAATTAATTTTAAACCTAATTTAATTAATTAAATTAAATAAAACTAACAAAAGTTAACTATAGGGACTAACAGTGTAAGGCATTAGGGACTAACGAGGCAACTACCTACTAACTTTGGCTACTAACAGTGTTAACTTATAAAAGAGTTAAATTACACAAATGGTCCCTGAATTGGACCCCGATTGCAAATTAGGTCCAAATTGCTTATTAGCTAAAAGTCAAAACAGGAAAGTTGTAAAGGGGCTATGAGCTTTAATCATTTTTAATAAAAGGACATTGGCTGAAAGGGTCCTAAATAAAGCCATGAAACAACTTTTGGGCTGACAGAAATGTTAATAATCTTAAAAGCTTATGCTTTTCTGTTTGAGTCTTTTGAGCTAAAAAGCTCAAGATAAGCTGAAAATGAATCTAACTAACTATACTAAGCTGAGGCTACCTATATTAACTAAGCTTAATACCAATAAGCCCTAAAGTAAGCTAAAGCAGTGATAAGCTTAAGGCTACTTATTATATAAAAAGGCAGAAATGAGGGGTTTTTAAACCTAAATTAAGCTAAGCAAAAAGGGAAATTAAGCTACTAACTCTTGGGGGCTTAAAGAACTATAATTAAGCTACAATAAAAAGCTAAAAATCCTAAGTGCTTAATACAAAATAAGCAAGTTAATGAGTGCTGAATCCTGGTGCTCAGCACCAGGGGAAAAACAAGCAGTGGAGATTGGCTTATTTGGGCTTATGAAAATAAGCCCAAAAATAACTTTTACCAAATACTAATCCCAAACAGATTTAAAAGGGTGACTAATAAGCTTATATTCAAAATATGAGGGCCTAAAAAACAATAAAAACTGCTGATTTTTGAGGCTCAAAAGTAGGGTTTTCACAAAAGATTGAACTTATTCTCACTTGACTTTTTTTTTGGTCAAATTAAAAGAAACAGCAACTAAGCTTCTTAAAGGAGTATTTTTATGACTTAAATGAGCTCAAAAGCAAGTTTCTTAAGCTGCTTAGGCAGCTTAAGCCTTAAGCTTAGTTTTACTTATGAAAATTTGACAAAAGAGTGAGGTTTATCTAAAAACTTAATTTTAAACTAAAAGGTATAATTTTTTTGGTCTAATTGAGCACACACACTCAGCCAAAAGTGGCTGAGTGTTTGTGACCCATAAAATACACGAATTGACCCATTTTGACGTTTACCCAAACACCCCTTTAGATAAGTAAAAAAAACGTTTTAACTTGATTTTACTTCAGATTAATTAAGGTTAATTGATATTAATGCTAGTGGGTTTAATAAGAAACAAGAAACAACAACTTTCTTTAAGCATGAACAACGAATTAAAGAGTTGAGTTATAAAAAATAATCAAGAAATTCAAAAGTTACTTCGAAATTGCATTAGACTTTCAAAACAGTACATTACACATAAGAAAAAAACAAGCTGAAGCTTAAAGTTACAATTTAATTAAAGTTTTAATAAAAATAAGCTAAGTTAAACTAGTGTGTGGTTCGGCTGCTTTTCTTTTCTTTTATAGAGGCTGAAACTCCTTGGTTTGTGTTTGTTGTGAGTGTAGAAGGCTTCCCAAGCAATCATAGCCCTTCATTCACCCTTACACATCATTCTCAGCCATTGAAGGTCTTCGGGTTGAGTGGGATTGCCAAGGTGGCTTTCTATAAAGGTATTGGGTTGTGGGAATTGGTATGGGGAGAGCAGGGAAGTGTACTGGAGAGTGGTATGCCCTAAAACCATGAGGATTAATGCCCGTTTAGGTTTTTGGCGGTAAAGTTAGACGAAACAGTTATGGTTGGAAGTTTAAAAGAGAAGTTTGGGGAAGGTGCAAAAGCACCCCCCAACTTTCTTTTCTTTGTTTAAAAATAATTTTGTTTTAAGCCGTAAAACAGTTATATACATTTTGGAAAGATGAAATGTTTGGTCCCCGTAGTATTATAAGAAAAAGGGATTTATAAGAGGTTTAAAGGTAATTGCATAACAGGTCCCCTCTGGTTTAATAGGAAAAAAGAAGTCAAGAAAGTTTAAGCAAATTGCAAAATCCACCCTTTGTTTTGGTTTTTCTTATCTATTTCCTTTATAAAACAACTTTCAAACTTGGCACATTTGGCCCTTTTCTTTATTTTTTTCATTTTTAATTATAAAACAAGGTTTTAAAATTTACATTTTTGGTCCTTGAGTTTTATAAAAAAGGTGTTTTGGGCTAGGGTTTTGTGTTGGGCCCATTGGGCTTGTATTGGGCCCAACTGGGTTTGGTTTGGGCCCAATAAGGTACAGGTTTGGTTATTGGGCTTTTTCAAGCCCAATAAGGTGTGGGTTGGGTTTTGTGTGTACAATGGCTGAGATTGGCTGTTCAAGGGCTAGGATCGGGCCTTCAAAGTCTTCACAGTCTTTGTCAATTGCACACAAATGGGCTGTTGTAATTGATTGAGGGCCCATTTGGTCTTCACAGTCTTCATAGTTATACTATTGGGCTTTCCCGGCCCATCAGATGGGTTAAGATTGCATCCAATAGTATTCTTCAGTTCCGGCTCCGGTTTGACTGCTGATTCATCTGTATTGACTCTGACTTTGGCATTTTTGGACTTTGGCCTTGATTTTGCACAGTCTTTTCCATTCCATGCTCAGTTTTGTCATTTTGGCTTGGTTTTCTGTCTTTTTGTTGATATCCACTTCCTGCACAATACAAATGCAAAACAAACATATATTTGGCAGTTTTTGTCTGTTTTTGGTCATTTAAGCTCGTTTTTAGAGGTAAAGATATGTGGTAATTAACACTTATCAACTATCGAGCTGGTGGGGCTTGACCGAGACAAGACGTCATATACCTTAACATACTAACTAACACTCCTCTAGTGACGATGAGCCATTCCCCCGGCAAGACGACTCACAACCAAGGTTTTTGAGGGCCCTCAGATCCTAAGATAGTGGCTACTAGGATAAGGAAAGCGCAGGCTGCTGCTAAGAGAAAGGCCGAGAAGAACAGGGGATCCAAAGGTGCCGGTGGGTCTGAGGGGAGTTCGAAGAGACGCAAAGAAAAGTCTTCTGATCATATTTTATTCCCCCCCTCCCTAGTCCCTACTCCTCATCGGACTATAGAGGCGTTTACTTTCGATGTTTCTAGGGTAAAAATGTGGTTTTTCCCCTACTCAGGCTCAGGTAGATAATTTGCTTGAGATTCCTGCACATGACTCTGCTAATACCACCACTCGCCCTTGTGAAGAGCATCATGATGAACACTCAGGGGTTCTTGGCCATAGAGATGGTAATTTTAATGATGATGTGGACGAAGAGGTTGGTCTTGAGGGGCCCGATAGCATGTTAGCGCCACTAAGGAACGGTTGTCATTGGAACGAATCAATTCCCACTGCTGCAACCCGTCTAAATAATGGGAAGTCTACTGCCCAAGAAGAAACTCCTATGCCTGGTCCCCTTCCGAAAGGTGTGTCTTTCATTTCCCCTTCATTTCTTAAGTGTTTTATTCTTCGCGCTCTGTTAGCCTAAATAAAGTGGTGTTTACACATGTGTTGGTGCCGAATGAGGCTGGTTCTTCTTTTACCTCCGTCTCATTTTGTTCGCCGACATGGGGAATCCACCAGAGGAGCCGATTGACCCTCCGGAGGAGTGTCGTGAAATTTGATGGTTAACCTTAATATCCATCCTGGTGTCAGAGGAGATGCAACTTTGGACAATAATGTTGTTTTGGACAGATCCTGGTTCTCCTTGGCCCGTGGCGCTATGGCACAGGCCCACGCCCTTTGTCAGTTTGAGTCTCTCTATGACACCCATCATGCCCTGCAAGAGAGTCTCGAGACTACACGAAGTCAGCTTGTTCGGACCCGAGAGGATTTTAATGTCGTTCAAAATTTCTACAATACTTTGTCTGAGAAGCATAGGAAACTCCGCGAGGAGCATGCCCACTGTTCTGAGGGCCTTGCTGTTGTTCAGGCCGAAAGGGATAGCTTGATGGCTACTAATGCCGAACAAACCCTTCGGATCAAAGAGTTGGAGCAACAGTTGAAAAGTGTTGATGAGGTCCATTCTTCTGTTGTGAAGGACCTGGAAAGCCAGCTTGCTCAGAAAGATTCTGCTTTGGTTTATGCTGAAAGGGTTTCTGGTGAAAGACTCTCGGAAAATGAGAAGCTTAGAGCCCAACTTGTCTTTGCCCAAAAGGAGATCGATGCTATTAGGAAGCTTCTTCCCACTATGGTGGGGCGCCTCCTACAGAGCCATGAATATAAACAAAGTCTCTCCGTTCCTTTCAACTATGCACTCCAGACTGGATGGGGGCAAGGTCTGGCTGAGGAGAGGTCCGAAGAGGAGCTCCGTGAGATAATGATGAGGATGAACGGGTTTGATCCTTACTCTGATAAGAAGATGAATGCTGAGTACGAGAGGTTGTTTTCCAAGACTTATTCGTATGTGGATCGTATCTCTCACCTATCTGAGAAACCAGTGCAAGATCTTTTGAAACTTCATCCTGCCCCTCCTCCTAGGGATGCTCCCAAGGCTGGTTCCGGAGGTATTGTCTTTGCCCCTAAACTTGTTAAGGCTGCAGAGATGGCCCGTTCAAAAGATACAACCTCTCCTCAAGATCCCGCTTCCAAGCATGCTTCCGGAGGTTCCAAAGCTCCTTCGTCTAAGAAGACTTAGCTTTGTGATTTGTAATATAGGTCGTAGTTTGAATTGTTTGTAACCTTGAACGAATGTCCCTTTTTGGGTCTGATAATTTAACTTATTTTGGTACCGTTGTAAATTTGCCTTTGTCGCCATTGATTCCTCACTTATCTGCTTGTACTACTTGTATTCGAATGGGTTACCTCTCATATAGATTTAGCTACCGTGGGGTCACTTCCTCCGAGGAGGCCTTGCCATATGTACAATATGTTTCGTCGGAAGGGATTTTGCCCCTTTCTTCTACGTTTTTTCTTTTTTGTGACTTAGTTGTCTGTGGTCTATTTTGTCCGGAGGGGCTGTGCCCTTCCTTATCATTTTTACCCTGTGACTTGGTTGTCTGTGGGATTTATTTTGGACGGAGGGGCTGTGCCCTTCCTTATCATTTTTACCCTGTGACTTGGTTGTCTGTGGGATTTATTTTGGCCGGAGGGGCTGTGCCCTTCCTTATCATTTTTACCCTGTGACTTAGTTGTCTGTGGGGTTTATTTTGTCCGGAGGTAGCGATCCATCCGTCCAATTATTGCAACAAATATTGGAAAATTGCCTTCTCCTTTCGAACTAGGAGGAAAGGCTATAATATTAATTAATTAGCATTCGCGAATACAGAATTCATAAAACAATAAATCCTACAAGTAGCATTTGCGTAAATTAACTGCGTGCCATGTTCGAGGCACCACCTTATCCTCCATTGTTTGCAACTTGTAAGAGCCATTCTCGAATGCTTCTGTGACTCTATATGGGCCCTCCCAATTTGGTCCCAACTTTCCTTCATCCTCCATCCTGCTTGCTTCATTCCTTCGATATACAAATTCTCCAGGCCTAAAACCAGCTGGGCGGACCCTCTTGTTATAGTACTGTTCCATCTTTGTTTTGTACTTGGCTTCACGTACGGCAGCTGCTTCTCTTCTTTCCTGCAACAAGTCTAGGTTCAAACGCTGCTCCTCCTCATTGTATTCCTCCCGTATCATTAAGGTTCGATAAGATGGGATTCCTATCTCGGCCGGGATGACCGCTTCACTTCCATAGGTTAAACTGAAAGGAGTTTCACCATTGCTTTGTTTGATTGAGGTCCTGTGAGCCCATAGCACATTTGGTAGCTCGTCTACCCAACCGGCTCTTTCCCTTCCTAGCCTGGTCTTGATCCCTTCCATGAGGCTTCTATTGGCCCTTTCCACTAAACCGTTGGCTTGTGGGTGGGCTACTGAGGTGTTCATCTGTTGGATCTTGAATCTGGTGCACCACCCTTTCCACCCTTTGAATGGCTCAGTTTACCAACTGTGCTCCCTTGTCTGTGACAATTAACCTGGAAGGCCAAACCTCAAATTATGTTGTCCATAACAAAGTGGGATCACCTCTTACCTTTATTTGACCGAGCTTGCTTCTATCCACTTAGTTTAAATAGTCAATTGCTACAATAACAAACCTTGCTCCTCCTCTGCTGGTGTCAGTGGTCCTAGGAAGTCCATCCCCCATCTAATAAAAGGGCCAGGACCATGATGGATGTCATGTGTTTCTTGGGGATCCTTGGAATCGGGAGAATGAATCTAGCATGATCCATTTTGTCTACCTCACTTAAGCATCAGCATGCATTTGGACCATAATAACCTTGCCGCTTGCTTTCCTGACCACTGCTCTGTGGCCAAAGTGCATTCCACAATGAACCCATGTGGATTCCCGATTCATAGATTGCTTGTACAGGACGCCACACACCTCAACATCGGGACCAAGTATCCTTTTTTGAACAGTATTCCTGACTCTATCACATATTGGCTTATCTTGGCACGCAAGGACCGTGCTTCATTTTTGTCCGAAGGGACTATTCCTTCTTCCAAGTATTTGATGATGGGAGTCATCCAATTCTCCCCTTCCTCTTCCACAATGGTTTGCACCTCCTTAGCGTCGGTTGATCGTTCATTGAGAACTTCAACTAGAATCTCTTTGGTGAGGTGGCTGAAAGGAACTGTGGCCAGCTTGCTTAAAATATCCGCCTTCTGATTATCTTCTCTCGGTATGTTCTCGATGGAAATGTTCATGAATCTGATATGAAGCTCCTTGGCTTAGCTAAATAACTTTGATCATTGAAATCATGGTAGCTTCATATGTCCCATTGATTTGATTAGCAACCAATTTGGAGTCTACCTTCACCTCTATGCCTGACACCTTCATTTTTCTTGCAATGCGTAACCCTGCGAGGAGAGCTTCATACTCTGCTTCATTGTTGGTACTGACAAATGTTAACCGAAGGGCATAAGTATACTCCAAACCACTAGGTCCAATTAACACGAGACCTGCTCCTGAGCCTTTCAGACTGGCCGCTCCGTCCGTGAAGAGTGTCCAGACTTCAGTGTCATCTACCTCAGGTGGTACTTCGGGCATTCGAAAGTACTCTTCTTCTGCCTCTCCATCCGGAGCATCTGACAGGAAATCTGCCAGGACTTGGCCTTTTATAGCATTCCTGGGTATGAATGAAATTTTGTATGTCCCTATCTCCACAGCGTACTTGGCTAACTTCCCTGAGGCTTCTGCTCTGCTAAGTATATTTTTTATGGGTTGGTCCGTAATGACCTTGACAGGATGAGCTTCAAAATACCTTCTTAGCCTCCTCGTCATGTTAACTAAAGAAAGGGCCAGCTTTTCCAGAGGGGAATAATTCTTTTCGGCATCATTTAGCGTTCTGCTCACATATTGGACTGGGCATTGTCTTCCGTTTCGATCTGTCAGCAGTACTGCTGAGACAGCCTCCTTTGCCACTGCTAGGTATGCATACAGTGTCTCCTTCGGAAAGGGTGGTGTTAATGATGGAAGGGATATTATCAACCTCTTCATCTGCTGAAAAGCCTCTTCTGCCTCCGGGGTCCATCGGTACTCATGTTTGTTTTCCTTTGTTATATTTTTGAGGGTGTTGAAGAAAGGGAGAGCCCTTTCGGCTGACTTGGCCAGGAACCGATTTAAAGAAGCTAGCTTTCCACTGAGACTTTGCATTTCCTTCAATGTTTTTGGGGAAGTGAGATCCGATATGGCCTTTGTCTTTTTAGGGTTTGCCTTGATTCCTCCATGTACCATGTATCCAAAAATTTTGCCTTCTTCTACGACCAAACGAACAGTATTTTTGGATCACTCATGTTTATTGCTTTCAAATTTTTCGAACTTTCTGCAATGTCCGGCAGGGGGTGGGGGTGGGGGGGGGGGGGGGGGGGGGGGGGGGGGGGGGGGGGGGGGAAGATCCTCTCATCTTGCTTTTGATAACCATGTCATCCCACAAAAAGCTTCGAGGTTCTTCCTATTTGCTTTGAAAAGATTGAGTCACCAACCGTTGGTAAGTGGCACCCGCATTTTTAAACCAAATGGCAATTCTCATGAGCAGTATGTCCCTTGCTCTGTGTAAAAGGCTATCCTTCTCCTCAACTTCTCTTGCCAACTGAATTTGATGGTACCCATTGTAGGCATCAGGAAGCCAACTTTGTTACTGAAACCCAAGTCTGCTTCGACCTGCTATTCAATACTAGGCAAGGGATAATAGTCTTTTGGGCATGCAGAGTTCAAAATTTTAAAATCAATACACATCCTCCATGATCCATCACATTTCTTGACTAGAACTGGGTTAGAGATATACGTCGGGTACTTGACTGGGCGGACTATTCCTGCTCTTACCCATTCGGCTACCTCATTAGTGACAGCTTTGCTTTTTTCTGGAGAAAAGGTCCTTCTTTTCTGGCAGAACGGTTCCAAAGACGGATTTACATTGAGGGAGTGCTCTATGATCTTTCGAGGCACCCCGGTCATGTCAGAAGGTTCCCAAGCGAAGACCTCCATGTTATTTATTAGGAGTGTCTTTAGTTGGTTCTTGCAAACTGGAGAAAGTCTTCCTCCTATGGTAATAATTTGATCTGGGAAGCAGGGATTAACTAGTATTTGCTCAGTAAGGTCTGCCCCTTCATCTGGCTGTCCTGCCTCATGGATTTCCGGTTGCTTCTCCGTCAGTATTTGCTTTCCTTCTCGAAGTCTGCACTCTGCGATTATCGTTGCCCGGGTCACCAGAGTTGCTATTCCTTTCGGAGTGGGGAACCTGATCATTGAGTGGATAGTCGATGGAATAGCATGCAGTGCTTTCAACCCTGGTCTTCCCAAGATTATGTTGTAGGGAGAGGGGGCGCGAACGACTAAAAATTTTATGGACATCCTTCTGCTCAGACCTTCATTCCCAAAACATACTTCCAGATCGATTTTCCCCAATGGTTTCGCCACCTCGCCGGCGAAACCCACCAAGTCCGTTCTTGTTTCTCTTAGTCCGGCCCTTACCTTCGCAGGCAAGTTTTCAAAACAATGTTCAAACATGACTTCCACGGATGAACCCTCATCCACATACACACGCCTTACCAGATAACCTTCCACTTCGGCTTCTATGATTAGAGGTTCATCGGATGCATCATCTGATATGACCCCTGGGAAGGTGATAGGGGTGTTCATCCAAGCTTCTGTTGCTTCGCGGTCCTTGCGTTTCTTCTCTTTGGAGGAGAGGATTCTGACCATGTTGATTACCTTGGGTGGAGGGGGAGGGTTTCTGCCTTGACCCCTTCCTACTCTTTGCCTTAGGTCCTTCATCAAGTGATTCAACTTTCCTGATTCGAGGGCGATTTCCAATTGTTTTCTCAACTGTATGCAATCATTTGTGTGATGACCCTTATCTTGATGATAGTCACAGTATTTATCGGGGTCGCCTGTTCTCAACGGATTTGCTACTGGTCTTGGTGCTGGCAATTGCAGTTGGGTTTCGGTAGCTAAAATTTCTTTGGGACACTTAATCAGAGAGTCCAGAGAAAGTACAGGCACTGCTTTGTTTGCTTGGTCTCTTTGGGGATAGGGAGCTCTGTAATCCCTATGCCTTCCACCGTTGAAATTGTCTCTTACCTTGTAAGGATTTTTATAATCATTTCCCTTGTAGTCTCTTCCTTGGCTACTTCGGTTGTCTCTGTCATTTCTCGTGGAGGTTGGAAAGGTCAATCTCTGATGGACCTCTCGTGGCCCTATCGGAAAAGACAGGCGACGATGAATGTCCCTCGACTCTCCCGGTGGGAGTTCCGTGCGGGCATACGCTTCTTCCGCTCGGACAAATTCATCCACCCTTCTCATCATTTCATCAACGGTTTTGGGTATGTTGCTTGAGAAGCGTTTTGCTAGTTCAGGAGATTTTATTGAATCCATGAAGGACGAGATCTTCATGACCTCCGGAACACCCATGATGAGACCAGTTTCCACCGTCCATCTTTCTTTGAACGCCGGTAGGGTCTCGTTAGCCCTTCTCACAACCTTGGTGATCTCATGGGGCTCTTTGTAACACGCCCTCCTTATTGAGTATCTGTTGGTGAATGCTTCCCTTAGTTGATACCATTCATTGATGCTATTGAGTGGAAGACTCTCGAACCAGCCCCTGGCTCCTCCGTCCAATGTTTGCTGAAACATCCGACACCAAACCGGCATGGGCCATTCTCCTGAGTTTGCTGCCATCGAAAAACGATTTAAATGATCGGCTGGGTCAGTGGACCCATCATACAGCGTGATGTTGGTAGGCATAACATATTCCGGGCCAGCGAACTCAATGATCCTTCGTGTTAGGGGTGTTTTTAGTTTTTCCTTGGAGGGCTTGCTTAAGTCTTCCTCGCCGACATCTTTTCCTCTCGCGACACGTCATTCTTTTAGAGGTATATTGTCTGTTCCAAAGTCCAGACGTATCGGATCAGCTTTGTTTTGTCGGTTGTAATCTTTGATTATGGACTTTATTGCCGAAATGTGCCCTTCAATCTGCTCCTTAGTGAGAGGAGGGGGAGTCCCTTCTCGCTCGTACCGATCGTCCAGCCCTCCTCCAGATGGTTCCGTCATTCTCTCTTAGCTGGTAGATGAGATAAACGGGTCCCACGGATGGCGCCAAAATGTTAAGGTAAAATACCGTGCCTTGAGTCTAGGGTGCGTTCCCTCGTCTCTTGGTGAAGTATCCTCTTGAATTACCTGAAAGTAAGAAAGAATACCCGTTAACTCGCCCCGGGTGTTGACCCAGGACCAAGCTCGGGCGTGAGAGTAAGTATGTGAATATGAGCCGAAGGGGCTGTATATGGGAGCCGAGGAGGCTATAGTAATAAGTGTGTGTGTGTGCAGTAAATGCTGTCCTTTGAATAGTAAATACGGGGGTATTTATACTAGTCGAAACACTGTAGAGATGTACGGTTTCTGGCATGTAGATGACGACCCTTTCGTCATGTCTCTATCGCCTGTGTCTTAGATGGTGACATCTCTTTAGTTGACGTCATAGTTTATCGTGTAGTCACTATCTTTCTGTGTTTATGGTGACGTTATCTCTTTGATGACGTTGCCCTGTAGGTCTCTGAAATGAAGTCAGCGCTTTGTTGTTTACTAGGCTGACGTCCTGTACCCGTTCGGAACTTCATGAGCCGTTCGGACTCTTATGGCCCTTTCGGACTTGAATAGCTTGCTTGGTCTGGAATGATTCGATTGGGCTTGAGTGGTTCGCTTTGGGCTTTGTGTGGCCCATTCGGGCTATTATCAAATAAATTAGATTTGCGAACTTGAACAAATACGTTTTACATAAGCTTCGTGGTCCACAAATAGTCAAATTATAAAATATAGTTAGATCGTTTTTTAATTTATTTGAAGACTACTACAGTACCATTTTTCTAAAGTCTAGAATTTGATCGATGAATCTCTTTAAGTTTCTATCATTTACGACTTTCTCATATAACAAATTTTAATACGTTGCAATTTTATAATTAAAAATATACCGACATAAAGGCCTGTGAATTACGAACTAAACGAGCCGAATATTGATATGCTTCAGACGTGCGTACAATTTTATAAAAAATGTTGAATTTTACTATTTACGACCTTTTATATGACAAACTTTATTTATCAATTATCAAGTATCTAACAAGTACGTCTCATTTTTTGAATGAAAGATATACAGACAAAAATGCCTCTTGATTACGAAAAAAACGAGCCCATATGCTTCAAACGTATGTATTATTTTATAAAAAAGCGGAATTTTAATATATGATTTTTTAAGGAAAAAAAACTTTCAAAACACACACTTAACCTACATGATAATTTTTTAAAATACCTTAAAGTTTATGTAAAAAAATTAATGAAATCACGAATTGAGTACATCCTCATTTATCATTGCTCGATGATTCAACTATCAATTATCTTCAAAAAGCAAATAAAAATAGCCCCGTCGCAACGCGCGGGCACAATTCTTTCTCGTTGAGATTGAAAGATCCTCTACTCAATGAACCGAGGAACTCAACTGAGACCGACTAGATTGTGGTGCGGTTCTCGGTAACTAAATTCCTAGTTCTTTTGCTTTAAGTACGGTTCGGGTAGGAAACGATCAATATTTCTTATCAAAGGGTTTGTGTCTCAATGATATCTTATGTTGTGTGAGAAGCTCCTCAAATGGTTGTGGGTTCAAGTCTTGCTTAGGATATATGAGATAGTTTGTGATATAGATATTGTGAGATAGTTAACATTGTTGTTAAAAAAGACGACCAATGTTTCTTCAAATGAACCAATTTTTTCAAAATTATGGAATTTGAAGTGTGAGACTTTGTTTACGAGTCGCACGACCGAAGCACACCCAACATAAAAATGCACACTCCTCCATGTGAAATATTCATCTTCATTGGGATAAACTCATGTGGTTGATTAACGATTGTTGACAGGTCACACGTTGATCATCTGATGGGTAGACAAGGATGTCAGGCGGTATTCCTTCTTTGGAATAGTATGGTTCGTACATAACATGCTTGCTTCATGTTTTGGCCATGTTCCTACTGTCACGTGTCAGGTACCGTATCGGAACCATCGGATGACAATTGTCTACGTATGTACGTATGCAGCCTGAGATAGAGGTGCAAAAAAATCGGTTAAAACCGGTTTCCGGTTTTTAGAAAACCGGTTTTAAAATAACCGGTTTTTCTAATAACCGGTTTCGGTTTTTTCGGTTTTTCCGAAATCGGTTTTTTTCGGTTATAAATGTTCGGAATCGGTTTTTTCGGTTATAAATTTTCGGAATAGGTTTTTTACCGGTTCGGTTTTTTTCGGTTATAAATGTTCGGAATCGGTTTTTATACCGGTTCGGTTTTTTTCGGAATTTAAAACTTTGAACATTTATTTAATAAACTTGTTAATTATCAAACATTTAATTAAACAATACACCGGAAACATACTAAACAAATACAATCATAACTTTTTATTTGCACCGGAAACATACTAAAAAAATACAACCATAACACTATATTTTAAATAAGACAATTAAACAACGAAAAATATATAAATATAATACATTTCGAGCTTCGGCATGCCATCACTCCGAAAAACATAGTAGTTGGACTCATGTAAGTCGAGACCCCCCAGTTTTTGGCATTGCCATCACCCGTTAGAACTCAATCCATAAATCTCCAAAAAATCTTCTGCCTGCTCTACTGTTCAATAGCAATCTTCAAACTCACCTTTCAATCTAATTCGGTATTCGGAGGTGATAATCCCTAATCAACTTCTTCTCTTGCTATAGTTTCTTCAACGTCTTCTAATATCGGACCTTCCAACGATGTTTCATGTTGTACCCTATCTACTCCGTCCAAATAATCTTTCAAACATACACATACTTCCACGGATTCGGGGGTTAGTCTTGACCTTCTTTCCGATATAATTCTACCGCTAATAGAAAAGGCCGATTCGGAAGCTACCGTCGAAGCTTGGACCGTTAATAAGTCACGAGCCATAGCGGATAAAATTGGAAATTGGATTTCCCTTTCTTTCCACCAAGCCAAAATGTCAAAGTTTGTAAACTCTTCGGGCCTTAAAGTTATTAAAAAGTTTGTAGCCATATATTGTCCCAACTCGCTTGTTGGGGCCGATGTTCGTTGACGCTTTGTAGCGTCTTCAAATAAACTATTATAAAGGTTTATATTAATGTCACTTGCCATTCGGGACGATCCGGCCCGCATTTGATCAACAATTGGGTTTTGTATTTGACCATATTTTGTTGCATAAATTCCAAATAATTTTTTAAAGTTATCGTTAAATATAAAAATTTGGGAGTTTATATAGTTGGGGTCGGGGTTGTCAGCGTCTAACCCAAAGGATAAGTCTAAATTGTTCATTATTCTTGTTATTAAAAGTTCTACGCCTCCAACATTTAAACATGGATTAAGTGCGGCGGAACAAGTAAAAACCAAAGGTAAATTAGCAAAATATTTTACAAATTTCTTTTTTATAACTTTAACCATTCTTCTAAACATTTGACTAGGTGAGGTTTTTAATTCGTCTAATTTTTCCGTCATAGCATAAATTTGATTTAAAACTAATGAGCTAGTTGGGTAATAAACACCCGATAATATAGTTGTTGCCACTTTAAAAACTTGTAAAAAAATAGTTAAATCATTTAGTAAATCCCAATCTTGGTCGCTTATCGAAACGGACTTATTTCTATTAACAAGTGTTTCATTAAAAGCGTTTAAAGTCTCACGTTGTCGTAATATATTTTCAAACATCATGCAAGTAGAATTCCACCTAGTATTATTATCATAGCAAGGTCCTAGGGGTTCTTCACCACATTGTTTACGAAAACGTCTATAGTTCATTTGTCGTTCGTTACTCGAACTATATATAGTTACTAATAAACCCCTAAATTTCATCCTTAAACTATCACATATTTTTAATGCCGCTTGCACGGATAAATTTATAACATGAGCAACACAACGGGAATGAAAAAAAAGACCATCTAAAACGGGTTTTATACGTAATTTTAACAAATCCATAGCTCTAGTATTATTGGATGCATTATCTAGTGAAATCGTAAAAACTTTATCATCTAAATTATATTCAATTAAAGTGTCATGTAAATTTTTTCTTAAATTAGATCCCGTATGAGGATAACCAAATAGTTTAAAAGCAATTGTCCGTTTCATTAATAACCAAGATTCGGGATTAAACCAATGAGCCGTAACGGCTAAATAAGAATTTGCCGTACCATGTGGTGCGGTCCAAGTATCCGTAGTTATAGAAACACCATATTTATAATCACGAAAACCATCAATAATATCTTTTTTAGGCATTTCCCATAATTTAAAAGGATCACTTCTAAGAGTAGTACGACTTACATGTTGATACCGCGGTTGTAGCCTCCTTTTGATGATCTCCGTAAGCTTAACGTTGTTGAAGTGGTTGAATGGAAGCATTGTTGAATGACAAACTTCGTAAAATCAAGTCGAACCGCATCATTATCAAATATAAAAACTTGACCATCCGCACCAATAGTACCTTGTGACGTATCATTTTGGCTAACCGCATTACAACCGTTCTTATGAGTCCAGAGTGTAATGTGATGGTTTTATACTTTCATAACAATTATATTAAACCATAACATCAAAGCATAGAATAGCGGAAGCAAATAAATGATCACATAACTCGTTGCAGTTGATTAAAAATAAATAGAGTTTAACAATATTTACAGGAAATTAAACATTTGCGGAAGCATAAGTGCAATAGCGAAGCATAATTTGGTTTTAAAAGACAACGAAGTTGATATTTTGAAAAAGTCTTGAAGAGTACATATTGTACGTATACCCACATAAGCACATCAAGAAGCCAAAGCTAAGCACCTGAGAAAAACATGCTTTATAAAAAATAACGGTCACAATAAAGTAAGATTGAATTCATAGGTTAGGAAAGGACATTTATTAGGACTCAAAATGATTTTAGTTGAATACAGTCTATCACTCAATGTAATTACAAAAACGATTAATAATCAAAACGTATCAATCAAATTAGTGTTGACCATCAAGATTACAGTACGCACATGACAGTTTATAGAGATATAACTTAACCGTACAAAAGCGGACATGCGACTATTATTAAACGAATACAATATCGCATGAAAAGTGTAAATACTGTTGCGCTAAGCTCATGACACCGAATCTAATTAAGTCAACAGGGCATGTTCAATCCTATGTTGTAAACAAAGTATTCCGGCCCTAAACGGAGTCCCAGTAACTCAAAGACCACCGTAAAGTCTAATCGACATGATATTATCCGTTTGTTCAATCGACGACCAGAAACAAGTAAGTGCAGCTTACCCGGAAAGGATAATTAGTCCCAATAGATCTATCTATTCAAACCGCTCCCTCAACCGTATCCTCCCGGTGCGAAGAAATATTAACAGTTCATGATAAGTTGGCTGAAGTTAGGTTTGTAACTAGTTAGGCAACACGTCAATAGGATATTGGTAACTGAAAACACTTGGGTCCACTGATAGAAATAAACCATTTTTAATCATAAACAACTTTTAAGGTACTTAATTCCATAAGTATAAAGAGAGTGATATCAATCAAGTAACCAGGATTGCAAATTAGTGTGAAAAATAGCTTTGAACATATTACGTATAACGTAAACGAGTTTAGTAAACGAGGCATGTCCTCACCCCAAAAGATAATAAAACAATTATTCAAACACAAGTAAGATCTGTGGGGCTATGAACTCACAAAGTATTGAAAGTAAATTGTACTGTAGTAAGAATTGTACAATTTAGTAACCGCATCAAGTATTACCCTCTGGGCGGGTTTAAAAAACATAGAAAAGATTGAAAGCGAGACTATGATACTCACCTTGATGTTGCAGAAAAACTCAGCAGAAAATGCAAAAAGATAAGCACGCAAGACCGAATGAAGAACATAATGGCACGACCAAGGAAGATGGCAGCTTAAATTTACGCTAAAACCCACTAGTTAGGATGATGAATTTGGGTACCGATGGAAGAGAGTACTCAAAACAGCGACTAGTTGCTAAAGGATTGGACTTCGAGTCGATGAGTTGATGTTGGTTAAATAAAATAAATCGAAAAACACACGTCAAGATGTACTAAATATCCGGTATATATATTGACATAATGAAAAATGAACAATTTATATAATTCATAATGTGAAGTATATAAAACTAAACATTCAAAAGAAAAGTCGTAGTATAGTAATATCTTTAACAAGTATTATATAAAGAAACGGTGTTAAAATATGGTACTAATAATAATTCGAGACGCATTTTCAAAGTCACCAATAGAGAATTAATAATAAGTTCTTAGCGTAACAGAAAATACACGTATTATTAAGTACGAATAGAAGTTTGTTTATGGTGTGTAAAATATATCTTTCATTCCATTTAACCGTTTATGTATTATAATAATTAACATCTAGAGACTATGTCTTTAATCATCTTTAATTTCGGTGTTTCCAAAATAATAAAAGTGTTAAACGAATAGTACTAAGTATATAAATTTTTATAAATTTTGGCATGACCTAGTTGTTTATACGACGTTTCCATATTTGTCAAATTTCAACGTTTTCCACTAAATCAAATTCATGTTGCAAACATCACATGTTTCAAAATATATTATTAAACAAGATTATACAAAATGATTAACAAAAGTACATTAAAATAAAAAGAATAAATAAACAAAACCAAACACACTCTACTGTTGTATATCAACCAACCAAAACGCTCCTTTGAGCGTTATAAAATCTCAGTAACCAAACACCCCGTTGGTTGCCATAAAACCAGAACCAAACACGAAAAAAGGCCCTTATGGGCATTTTCGTCAGCCAAAAACAACACCCCTTTTTGTGGTGTGATTATAACAAAATCCAAACCGCTACCCTTGGCAAAATTTAAGCCGCCGAAACGCACCCCGATTGGCTGTCCGAAACAACAAAACAACGCAGCCTTGTGGCAAGTTATAAAACCAACCCACATCGAATTTAGTTATAACCAAACGCACCCTAACTGATTTAAACCCAAAACAAACACCCCTTTGCTGTTAATATAAACCAAACACCCCCTAGGCGGCAGCCTATGTGGCTGTTAAAACACAAAACGAACACCCCTTCGGGGTTATGAAAACCAACTACAAAAATATAACCAACCAACTCGAATAAATAATAAAAAGGAAATGTATAAAAAAGAAAGGTGCGGGTGGCAGTGAAGGTGGAGCGTGGTGGCAGCGGCTGCTGCCGCAGTTGGTGGTGGGGCATAGGTTAAGATGTGACGTGGCTGTGAAAATGGGTGATATGGGGCGGCTGTTGGGGGGGTTTCCGGTGAGATGATGATGTAACCACGGTAGGAGGGTGCAGACATGGGTTGAGATGGGTTTGTCTCGAATGATAATGAAAGGTTACGCAGAAGGTAACGGATCTGTGGTGGGTGGTGAAGATGCCGAGCTGTGCAGATGAGGAGGAGGTGGAAGTGAGTGCCTTCCGTTTGGGATTTGGCCCGGAGTGGTGTGGGCGGCGCCGGAAACCCTAATAGGGATGAGGAATGATTTGGTGTGAGTGTTTCTATTTTTGTAAAAATGATTATGTGTTTATAAATTTTATATATCTAATAAAGTTATAACGAGTGGCGAGGCATGCCAGAGCGGAGGTGGGAGCGGAGCGGGGCGGGGGTGGGGTGGCATTTTAGGGTTGCTGGATTTAAATATTGTCACAGGGACCAAAAATGTAACATTTAATAACTTTATAAATATTGGTTCGGGACTTCATCGTTGGGATTCTAACGAGAGAAATAAAAAGCGAAACGTGCACACATGTGATTTTCAAATAATTTTTTCTGAAAAGTGATGTATTTACTTGACTATTATTTTATAATAATAGTTTTTATAAGACTTAATTAAAAATCATTATTATTTATTGTGGTACCATTTGTTCACACGTGTAACCTTTGTCCCGTGAAAATTTAAAACTTAATTTGAACATTCGTGTTATATAAAATATACCTCATTTGAAAAAAAATTAAATAATTTTAATTAAATATTTTTAATTAATAAATAAGGTGATAATTAAAATATAAATTTAATTATCTTTTGGTCGGTACGAGTTGCTATCAAAAATTTTGCGAGGACTATTCACTCATTTGTATTCTTGGTTTTTCAAGTCTCCAGGCAAAACAAATAGTTTGTCCGGAATGTCCATTTAGCAATCAAGATTGCTTTAAAGAGTCCGAGTTGTGGCAAAACGTAATTTAGCGGGTCGTTATTTATAAATCAATACCCAAGAATAAAATACATTTATCGTTTTTAAGTCAAAAAAGTTAGAAAAAGACATTTGCAAATGACGATAAATGAGCGATAATAAGCGAAATTATGATTTATTATGTAAAAAAATGTTACAAAATATACCGGGCTACGCGGTAATCGTATTTTTATGTGACGCGTTAAAAAAAGGTCAAAAAGTCAAAAGCCAAGATCGACCCAAAAGTCAAAGGAAAAATAGTAATTTAAAAAATCGAAAAATTCGAGGTGTACAATTACTACTCCTACCCCTTAAAGGAACCCGTCCCGGGATTCGATTTTTGTGTTAACCCTATTGTGTTATAGACACATATTTAGGATTATAGCAAATCCTAATTTTAAACATGGCGTTGAAAATATTTTTCAGCCAAAATACAATTTTTGGACACTTTCTTTATATGCAAAATTTTTTGGCATAATTTGACCAGGTTATATTAATTCCTTAACATGAGTATTTGATAGAAAAAAATTATTACAAGTTTTTGTATGAGAAGATAACATGTATAAGGAAAAAGTCTATAGATAGTGAAGACATCAGGGAGATGAAGTGTAACGCGTGGGTAAGGTCGTAATAAGGGCTACTAAATTTTTAGGGCAGAAGATATCTGTAGGGACCGGTGATTAATACAAACGAGGGCTAAAAGATGTAAGCTATTCAACTGTACTTAAAAAGTACGAAATGAAGTTATCGTGACTCAACTCACCTTAAACAAAGGAGGAGAAAAAAGTATAACCGATACGGCGTCTAATCGCGACATAAGTATAAAGCGTGCGCTCCGTAGAACTGAGAATATATAATAACACAGAAACGATGCACACAACGTATTAGTAAGGAAATAGACAACCATCAATGATGTGCCTAGTTTATTCAACAAAATGTGTTTTAACGACTTATTAAATTATAAAGGTGTTACAGACGTTCTATGCGAAAAGTTACTAATTATAGAAAATTTCATGTATGGAAAGTTTAATTTTCCTGGACGTTAATAGAATCATCCTAATCTAAATCGTTTCTATAGTCACCAAAAACAAACTATTGAAACCCAATCCGTAGTCTTACCAAAATACTTTAGCTTGCAATATATAATATAGATAATGTTGCTATATTTAGAAATGACAACGGCAACGACTTCGTCCATTTTTAGAAAAATTTCTAACCTTTCGTTTTGATATTAAGTAAAGGCTCCACTAAGTATCTTCAAAAACTTTCAACACATAATAAACCTCGATACATTTTTAATCGTCCGTGTTTAAACCCTGTTTGACTGGTCCTTAAAACTCGACCAACAACTAAATTTTTATAAAACACCCATAAGGATTGACTCATAATAGCCACAAAATATTTTCCAAACTACCAAAAATTTCTTTTACGCCAAAACTAATCAACCAAATTCACTTCTAATTCAAGCCGTAACCTTCAACAGCGATCTTGTTTGCAACTCACAAATCTCGCATACTCTTCACAAGAACAAATATATATATCCGAAACATTAAAAAAAATCTTTATTAAAATAATTATTTATTTTATTAAATTTAAAAATCATAGCACAAACATATGGAGTCGTGAATCAAAAGTATAAGAATACAACGCAACAACAATAACTATAACGAGACGTTGATGGAAGGTGATAGTGAGCGACATTTTGGAGCAACAATATCCACTAGGATAAAGTCAACAATTTAGGAGAGCCACGGAAAAGTAAATAACTTAGAATGAATAATCATAGTTCAAGTGAAAGTCTTAAGATTCTGCTGAGTGGTAAGACAACGATCGCGTTTCTCGGACTTTTTAAAAAGATTTCTGGTTGATTATCAAGTTTTCGATTTAGTTCATACTTATATGGATCATAATCGGTAGGTGTTCCCAAATCTTATAGGTTTTATCCCCCCCTTGTGTCATGAAGTTCTCTCATTAACCTTCAGTTGGATAGTAGCTAGTCCTTAGATCGATTTTCGAGTAGACGCTAGAGGGGGGGGGGGGGGGGGGGGGGGGGGGGGGGGCATCCCCGCAAGTTGATCGAGAAAAAGATCAACGATACTAGAGAACAGGGTAACAGTTAGCTTAGTTAAATTCTCGCTTGTCGGGAGTAACATCCTGAAGGATCCATCAGAGTTTTGTCGATACGAGGAATCTCATAATTCAACCGTGAATCCTATCATCACTAAAAGGAAAGTAATGATAGAAAAACTTCTAGTTCTAATGGTTATAATCCCTAGAAGTGTATCCTCATTACATTCTAGAACCTTTTCAATCCGTAAATTCCCCATGACTACAAGAGCATGATTTAGTCTCTCCCTAAACTGTGTGTTCTATATACTAAGGTGAAAAAAAATCTGCTTAATTATGAACGCTTACGGATGCGAATACTGACTGACACGACTCATGAATACGCACGCAAAATATTAATAAAACCAAGTACAATATAATCTTGTTGACAATGTAGAGGATGGAACATAAAAGTAATTTGACAAAATTTTATGGTGACTACTCCCAGCATAGCATGGTCCTTCCTGAATTATCCCAAATTGATCAGGTTATGCAATAATTTAGGAACTATCGATAGAAGTGCTCATTTCGTCGAAACAAATGTATAATGTTAAATGAAAGATCTTATACGGTGCAAACGTACTAGTTTAAAAGGTAGCAAAACAGTTCGTGGTAGATGAAAACAATGCGACAAATATTATTTATTATTATTTTTTTTATTATCTTTATATATATTATATAATTTTTTATTTTTATTATAAAAAACAGGAAAGGTTTTATGAGCGATAACGAAAATATTTACAAGAATAATTACGTGACTAGGGGGGAATGGTTATTATAATGTAAGGAAAAAATGGTTTACGAGTTGACAACTCCAACCATTAAAAAAGCAACAACGTAATGGTTATAAAAGACACAAGTAGTTTCATAAGATGACAACGACATAGTACATAAATTTTACAGCGAAATATATTTATAAGGTTTAAAATAAATAGAAGCTATTAGAAAACGGTTTTGTAGAATGTGTAAAATAGAATCAGTAACTGTGACAACTAGTTATAAAAACGTGACACTAAAATAGTGTCATAAGGATACCATTCCACATAGTTAATAACAGTAAGAGAAGTTTACATAAATTATAGCGAGATGGGTTGTAAAAACGTGTAACAGACATCAAAAGCAGCTTACATATCTTTACTCAGCGATGTGAGTGTAACGTGACAAAATTATTTATGACACAAATTGAACCAAAGTATTTTTAGAGATCACGACAATACACGAAATTCACAGGTAAAATACTAGTAGCAACACTCATAGAGATTTCAGTCTAAAGTCTACTTAGTTATTTCACTAGAATAGGGAAAAGTCTCTCTTAAAACATCAGCGTATCTTTGACATGAGTTAGAGCTCCAACCAGTTTTAATCCTCCTAAATACGTTCAAATTGTTTCAGATTTCTAATTTCCCACTATGGCCTCTAAGTTGACAATATCTGAAACAGGTAGTCCAACAATCCAGACTCATACAGCCAACGTCTTGTGAGTATTCACTTCACAGTGCATGGTTCCAGTGTGGTGCAAACTCATCGTTGTAGAGGAAGGAAAATTTTTTGCTACTTATGCGTCTTTGAAATTTGTGTTTAGCAATGTAAGACTCACAAGACCTTTTGTCATTTGATTTTTGTTTTTGGAAATTCCTTACTACCTTGGTTTCCCTAATCGTACACCTAATTTATCTAGTCGCCGAGCCTGTTGGATTTTTCCTCAAGACCGTAATTAGCTTTAAATAGCAAATACGCAATGTTCGTGGGTTACAAACACTCGACTCCACGGGAACTCATTTCTTGTCTTGTCGTCGGTGATTTACTTCAAAATCGAGTGGGGTAAGGAAAAGTGAAATAAGTCGAATAAATGATTAAGTTAGACTAATTCCTGAGGCAAAATCACGCGTACTCAACAAAATCTTCAAGGTGGTGGATGAAAATACGATGCAGACACTCGAATAAGTATGAGACGAGTGTTTAAAACTCGTCTTCGGAGACGGGGAGTAAAACAATCAGGCGAGATCATCATAGAGTTCCAAATAGCTGATGAGTATACAATTAAAGTAAATAGGATTAAGATCTTTCATGAACGAGTTTACATAGCAATTACCATATTAAACCTCCAGTTACAAGTCCCGCCCATACAAGACTTGTGAAACCTTCCAGATTTATACATAATTCTATGTAAACAAATCGGGACGGGTTTTCGCGTATAGCGATATTAGCATAGGTTATGAATAATAAGTTTCGAGACCCATTGCATCGCTCACAATGTCTTAGACAAATTTTAGAGTCCATTGTGTCATCCACAATGTCTTAGAAAGGTTTAATATTTATATAGACAACTTCCATATAAGTAATTAGAGGAATAAATGTAAGGCGAACGTAAACCGCGGAGAAGAGATAACCGCAAAGAAAAGATAACCTCAGAGAAAAGATAACCACAAAGAAAAGATAATCGCAGAGAAAAGATAAGCGTAAGACAAGCGTAAGCTCATAGCAAAATAGAGCTCAAGGGCAACAATAACCGCAAGCAACATAAACTCAGGGAATGATAAAGCAGGCTAGAGATAAAACCCATAACATACAAGCTCAAAGCAAAGATGATACTAACACATAACGTCATAAGCAAAGCACGTATAAGTGCACAAATGAAAGCACGTAAAGGATCACATACTGTTATAGACCGAGACCAAAGATAATCTACCTAATATCTACTGTCCCTATAACCTTGGCTCTGATACCAATCTGTCACACCCCTAGACTCGGGGCCTGTACGGAATAACGTGTCCGAGTGGCGTACGTCATCATAATCCAACACAAGGCAACAAGAGACGACCACTAATGGACATTTTTGAAAATCATAACTCATTGCAATTGATTAAAAAATAAATAGTTTTACAATATTAAAAGAAATAAAACATTTTGTCGGAAGCATAAGTGAAATTAGCGAGAAGCATAAATTTGGTTCTTTAAAAGACAACGAGTATCGATATTTTGATAAGTCCTTGAAAGAGTATCATATTGTATACCGAAGACTCCACATAGCACATTCAATTAATCCAAAGCTAAGCACCTGAGAAAAATTGTCTGAAAAAAACGTCAACATAAAGTTGAGTGAATTCAAAGTTTTAAGTACAACATTTATGAGGACAAAAAAACGTTTATGAATAACCATCTACACTCAATGAATACGAAAAACATGATTAATAATCAAAACGTTTCATCAAAGTAGTGTGGACCACAAGTTAATCAGTACGCACAAGGACAGTTTTATAGGGAAGGATTATAACTGTTAACGTAACAAAGTGCTACATTCGACTATTATAGACGAATCCAATATTCGCATGAGAAAGTGTATACTTGTTGCGCATAAGCACATGACACCGAGAAGCGAATAAGTTCAACAGGGGCATGTTCATCCTGTGCAAAGTATTCCCAGCCAAAGTCGTGTCCTCAAACCAAAGACCACCGTAATAGTAATAATCGACATGACATATATCCGTTTGTTCATCAACCGACAGAAACAAGTAAAGTGCATGCTACCCGGATAGGGAATAATTAGTCCCAATAGATCTATCTATTCACGTTAGTCCCGCTACAAACCTCGGTCAACGAAGGGTCCTACCGTTCGGAGAAATTTAACAGTTCATGATAAGTTGGCAGAATAGGTTTTAACTCTTAGGCCAACACGGTAAATAGGATATGGTAACTGAAAACACTTGTGTCCCACTTGAAAACATAACCATTTTATTCATAAAAACCTTAATGAACTTAATTCCAAAAAGTAAAAGAGTGTGATAACAATTCAAGTTAAACCAGAATGCAATTAGTGTGTAAACGAGTTTGAAATTCGGTAAACGTACACGAGTTTTGTAAACGAGCATTTTCTCACCCCAACAGATAATAAAAACATTATTCAAAACAAGTAAGATGTGGGGCTATGAACGTCACAAATATGGAAAGGTAATTGAACTGTAGTAAAATATATCAAGTTTGTAAACGAGCGATTATTCCCCGTCAGCGGGTTTATAAATACATTGAAAAAGATTGAAATGCGAGACTATGAACTACCATGATGTTGCCGAAAAACTAGCAGAAACTGCAAATAATAAGCACGGCACGATGAAGAACAGAATGGCTCCCCCAAAAGAAGTATGCATCTTAACTTTACGGGCTAAAACCCACTAATTTAGGATAGTGATGAATTTGGGTTCGTATGGATGGTAAATCAACGCGACTGAGTTGATAAAGGGATTTGGATTTCGAGTTGGATGAGTTTGGTTTGTTTAAATAAAATAAATCGAAAAAACACACGCAAGAATTAAAATATCCGCGTAATATATATTACGTAAGAGAAATGATCAAGTTTTATATAAATCCCATATGTGAATATATAAAGACAAACCCATACAAAAGGAAAAGTCGTAGTATTATAATATTTAACAAATGATATTGTTGATAATATATAAAGAAGACGTGGTTGAAAAATAAGGTACAAATAATTCGAGATGTCGCATTTTCAAAATCATCAATAAAATTTAATAAAATACTTGCGTAAACAGTAAATACAACAATTTAGAAAAAATTACGAATTGAAGTTGTTTTGTTTGTAAAGTATATTCTTTCGTTCAATTACCGCTTATGTATTAATTTATAAAAAACACTTAAGACTATGATTAAAATCATCATTAACGGGTACCAAAAATAATAAAAGTGTTAAACGAATAGTACTAAGTATATAAATTTTACTAAATTTTTTGATGGCATGACCTAGTAGTTTAAACGACTTTCCATATTTGTCAAATTTCAAATCACAAAACTTTTCCACTAAAACAAATCATGGTTGCAAACATCAAAAAAGGGTGGGGGGGGGGGGGGGGGGGGGGGGGTGGAATGTTTTCAAAAATATATTTATTTAAACAAGTATTAATCAAAATGAATAAACAAAATAAATAAAATAAAAGAATAAGATATAACAAAACCAAACACACCCTACTGTGTAAATCAATCAAACCAAACGCATCCTTTGGGGCTTCTAAAATTCAGAACCAAACACCACGTCCTTTTGGTTGCCAAAAACACAGAACAAACACAACGAGCCCTTCATAGGGGCAGTTTCGCAGCCAAACAAACACCCATTTTAGTGGTGTTATAAACAAATCCAAAACGCACACTTGCAAAATTGTACATCGCCAAACCACCCCTTGTTGGCTTTCCCGAACAACAAACCAAAGCAGCCTTGTGGCTAGCTTATAAAACCAAACGCACTCTATTTAGTTAAACCAAACGCACCCTAACTGATTTAAACCCAAAACAAACACCCCCTTGCTGTAAATATAAACCAAACACCCCCTAGGCAGCAGCCTATGTGGCTGTTAAAACCCAAAAATAACAAACTCTCCTTCGGTTGAAAACCCAACTACAAAATATAACCAATCCAACTCGAATCAAAATAAATAAAAAGGAAAATGTAATAAAAAAGAAAGTTGGGCGGGTGGGCAGTGAAGTGGAGCGTAGGTTGGCATCGGCTGCTTTGGCAGTTGGTTGTGGGCAAAGGTGATATGGTGACGTGGCTGTGAAGATGGTGATAAAGGCGCAGTTGGGGGGGAGGGGTGGTTTCGTGCGGAGAGTAATGATGTAACACGTGGAGGAGGGGGGCGACTGTGGAGAAATGGTTGATCGAATGAAGGTGGACGTGAAGATGGTAACGGATAGGTGGTGGGGTGGATGAAGAGCTTCACGTGAGATAGAGTATGGAGTGGTGCCGACGTTTGGGTTGGCCAGGCAGATGTTGGACCGTAGTGGGTGTCGGGCCCGGGAAACCTAATGGGAGGAAGGGAGATGATGTTGGTGGAGTGTGTTATATTGTTTGTATAAATGATTATGTGTTTAATAAATTTATATATATAAAAAAAAGTTATAAAATGAAATGAAAATATGTAAATGGTTTAGGGTTGATGGGTGAAAAAATTTACACAGGGACCAAAAATTTAACATTTGAGTAACTTTTATAATATGTTCGTGACTCATTTGAGCATAGGTACATAACGGAGGAAATAGAAATGCGAAACGGTTGCGCCATTGGATTTCAAAATAAATTTTCTGATAAAAGTGAGCATTTTATTGACAAAATATTTATTATTTTATAAATGTTTTTATAAAACTTATTTTAAAATCATTATTATTTATTTGGTATCATTTGGTCTCACGAGTAACCTTTGTCCGTAAAATTTAAAACTTTAATTTGAACATCCGTGTTTTAAAATAACCGCTTTTGGATAAAAATTAAATAATTTATTAAATATTTTTATTAAATAAAAAGTGATAATTAAATATAAATTTAATTATTTTTGGGTCGGTACGAGTTGCGTTCAAAATTTTGCGAGGCTATTTCAGTCATTTTCTGCTTGGTTTCAAGTCTCGGGCAAAACTAAAAAGTTGTCCGGAATGTCGTTTTATGTCAAACGCTAGTATACCCCATAATTAATAATTCATTTTGGCGGGTCGTTTTTGATAAATCGATTTGAGAATAAAATATATCTTCTCGTTTTCAAGTCAAATAAGTTAGAAAAATAAATTTGCAAATGAGCGATAATAATCGAAATTATGATTTATTATTTAAAAACGTTTCAAAAATTTTACCGGCTACGCGGTAATCGTTTTTATGTGACCGTAAAAGGTCAAAAAGTCAAAAGTCAAGTCGGAACCAAAAAGTCAAAGGGTAAAATAGTAATTTAAAATATCGAAAATTGCGGGGTGTGACAGTACCTACCCCTTAAAGGAATCCCGTCCCGGGATTCGATTTTTGTTAACCTATTGTGTGATTAGGAACATATTTAGGATTTAACAAATCCGTTTTTAAACATGGCGTTGAAAATTTTATTCAGCAAAATTCAATGTTTTGACACTTCTTAATATACAAAAATTTTGGCTAAGTTTGACCAGGTTATTTAATTCATCAACATGAGTATTTTAGAAAAATATCATTACGATTATAAATAAAAACGACAAGTCTCATATTGTGTTTACAACCTACTTATCTTACTGAGAAAATTTTATGAAGTACTATCTTAGGGGCATTACAACTTTTAGTTAATACTCAATTATATGCTCTTATTATAAACTTTTATCTTGCCTCTTGCATGCTTTCATGCATTACATTCTTGCTTGCTAAATGTTATGTGAATTATTTTGCTTAGGAAGTGCATGCTCATTCATTTATTCTTGCTTGCTAAATATTATGTGGATCAGTCTTGATTGCTATAAAAATTAGGACTTGGTGCAAAATGGCCAAAAAATAGTCCACATTTTTACCATTTCCTACAAGAAAACAAAAACCTGAACATCCTGGACATTTCCAAGTGGCGGCCCCCTTTGCTCAAAGGGGCGGCCACCTTAGTGATAAGGGCCCCGACCATATAGATAAAGGGGCTCGGCCATCTGATTGAACGATTTTACTGTTCTTTCTGCTTTTTGACCTTGTTTTATCTATACTAAGCTAATAATTTCCCAAAACTTATTCAACAACCTCCTAATTTCCTCACTTGCTCATCAATCCACATATTGTTAGTGTGCTTCATACTCAAACTCCACCCTCACCTCAAGGTGACAACCAAATTCAACCTCCACTACCTTCATCTCCATGTAGAGAAATGCTCATTGATGACATTAATCAACTCCAAGATTTATCAAACCTTCTAGCCATGCACCTTTCCCAACGCAACACTCCCTCATCACCCTTTATTCTCAACTTGCCTCACGCCCTCAACTTAACCATGTGAACAAACATGTTGGCTATTGTCCTTGTTGCATCTTTAACCAAAAACAATTTCTAACCTTGAGTGAAGATCTCAATTGGATTGAATTTCTTCTTACTCGTCCACAGCCACTGCTTTAAGTCCAACGAGACTACCCTCCAACAACCACCTCCTCTAAATCTTCTACCAACAACCAACTAAGCCTGCTATATGCTTACCTTTTTCCGCTTTAAATAAAATGTCCAACCCACTCTTTTTGTATGCAAGTGTCGTCTAAAAACCGGTTTGGAGCGTCTTCTTATGCTGCGACGTTGAAAGGTAAATATAATTCACATTCCTTTCGTTGATCCGATGCCTGCTTTGTTTGGAGGAGTCGTTTTGTGGTCACGTGACTTTGATAACTTTGTAATGGAAGAGATCAAAGATTTTTCTGCCATCAACAACCTGCGTGTTTTGCTGGCAAATAAAGGTTTTCTTAATGTCAAGCTTGCGTACATAGGAGGATTATGGGTTATGATTGAGCTTGATTCTACTAGTACCAAGGAGAAATTTATGCAACATGTAGGGGTTGCTTCATGGTTTGCTCGCCTTTGTAATGCTCAAGAGGATTTTGTTTCTAGAGAGCGTATTGTATGGGTTGATATTGAGGGTGTACCTTTACGTGCCTGGTCTCAATCGACTTTTAAAAAAATTGGGGCTAAATGGGGAGAGGTTATGAAGCTTGAGGAAAATAAGGAGGATATGTTTGCTCGCAAACGTATATGTATTAAAACGTCACGTGAAGATAACATCTTGGAAAGATTCAAGATTACTGTTCGAGGTAAGATATATATGATTAGAGGGGCGATTGTGTAGGGGTGTGTGGTCGGAAGGTCAAGGACTTTTCATGTGGTCTCCAATATTTAAAGAAACCCGCTAATACTGGTTACATAACTCGGATCAAGACGCGAGTAGGATCATGAAATAAACGATATGGCAATGACTCTAGGAAATCTGGCGGGAGAGTGACATCGAAGCCGTGTCTGATACAGTCTTTGGTGATTTATGACACTAATACTGGTGAAACAGGAAACATAGTACCTTTCGCTTACCAAGGAGGGATCTTATGATCCATTTAATATCTACGATCTTCTTAACAAACAGCAGGTAGAAGACAATAAATCTGACAATAGTATTTCTCACCCTCCAGGATTTACTCCTGTTAACGTGGAGGACAGTAAACATCGTGACAGACAGGAGGGTTCGGCTAGCTCTAAAAGTCGAACAAGTGAATTTTGTTCTCGTGTGGTGGAGGAAGCTCAGGCTGTCGATGATAACCCTTCTCCTGTTCCAAATGCTATTAATAACAGAAGCAAAACAGGAGGTTCCATTTTGGATTTATTGGACGAGCTCATTAAGGTTGGTAATACTATGGGATATTCATTGGATGGGTGTGCTAAAGACTTGGAGAATATCATCGGTCTACAAGGAGAATGCGATGTTCCCATATGAATTGTTTATCGTTAAACGTGCAAGGTCTAGGATCCAAGACCAAAAAAACATGTTAGTTAAGGAGTTAAATTCTAAGCACAAGGTGAGTTTTTTGTCTATTCAAGAAACTAAAATGGAGTGTGTTTCGGACATGGAAGTTAAAGCTATTTGGGGTAATTATAACTTCGATTATCTTTATAGCGAGCGATAGGAGTAATTGGGGGTTTGTATTTCTATGTGTATGGGACCCATCATTTTTTCAGAAATCCCATCATACTATTTCAGATAATTTTGTGGCTTACTGACGGGTACTTGGGATTCCACACCCCTTCACCACAATAAACCCCCCTAACCGCAAATTCCAAAGTTCTTTTAATCTCTATATATGCTCCTCAATCAGAGCTGCTAAGCGTATGTTATGGCGCTTTATTTTGAGATTTATTAATAGTTGGGATGGTGATGTGTGTTATGGGGATTTAATGAAGGTTCCGAGTAGGAGATGAGCGAATGGGTTCTGTTTTTAATGTTAGAGGTGCTAGAGATTTTAATAATTTTATTACTTCAGCGGGTTTAGTTGACGTTCAGCTTGAGGGATACGCTTTCACTTGGTCTCATCCGTCGGCTGCTATAGAGAGTAACTTGATCGTTTCTTGGTTTTTCAGTGTTCTTGACATTGGTGTCCTCATACGTCGGCTATCGTCTTTGATAAAACATTTGTCACGACCACCGAACCTATTTACTTAGACATGGTGCTTCGGTTTATGGTGTACCCCGGTTCGATTTCTAGCTATTTTGGTTCGAGATATAAAGGCTTTGGTACAGCGGTTGTTGACCTGGAATCGTTCTACATCTGGGGATAGTACGATAATGATCAAGATTAAACAAAAAAACTTAAGTTGTTAAAGAAGGTGATTAGATCGTTGGGTTTCTAATTATAAGAAGGGAGCAGTTCCCGCATTATTGACGACTTTAAAAAAACAATTCATGGATATTTGATGTGGTTCTTGATCAAGGAGGGTTAATGATGATAGATGATTTGGCGGAAGGCGTGTGTCAAAACAATATTCAGGCCTTTCAGGCAGGTGAAGTCGGGCTATGTTCAAAAAGCTCAAGTTCATTGGGCTTATCGAGGGGTGATGAACACTCAAGTTTTCTCCATGGGCTCATTAATATGAAGCGTTCTCAGTTATCTATTAAAGGAATTATGGTGGATGGTGTTTGGGTGGATGACCCCTCTTTGGTTAAAGATGAATTTCGCTCACACTTTGCTAAGAGGTTCCAAGCACCGGGAGCATCTCGTAGTCGTCTTAATTTTCAATTTCCAAAATCGTCTTAACACGGGCACAGGCTCGCTACGATGAAGGTTCAATCGCATGTCTGAAATTCGCAAGCTGTTTTGGAGTTGTGGTGATACAAATCCCCGGGGCCTGATGGGTTTCCTTTGAGTTTTTCTAAATTTGGAATGTGATTGGTCCAGATTTTTGTGCGGCTGTTGATTGGTTCTTTCTCCATAGTGCATTTGCTAAGGGTTGTAATTCTTCCTTTATTGCTCTCATTCCTAAAACTCCGGATGCTAAGTTTGTCGGGACTTTAGGCTATAGTCTGATTGGAAGTCTGTATAAGTGATTACAAAATCTTAGCCAAGCGTCTGTCTAATGTGATCTGGATCTTGTAGCCGATGTTCAAATGCTTTCTTCCAAATCGGCAAATTTTCGACAGGGCCTATTATTGTTACTGACGTTCCTTTGTTGGTGTAAGTTTAACAGATACAGGCCTTGGGTTCAACGTCGACTTTGCTAAAGCTTATGATCCCGTGCGTATGGATTTTTTGGATGATGTTCTTGAAGCATTTGGTGTTTGGTTGTAAATGCGTTCGTGGGTTCTTGTAGTTACTAGTCTTTCTTCCGGTATGGCTTCTATTGTTATTAATGGTAGCCCGACGGCGGAGTTTAAATTTCATTGTGGGCTCAAACAAGGTGATCCACTTGCTCCTTACTTGTTTATTCTCATTATGGAATCTGCATTTATCCTTTTCATAAGTGATTGACGCGGTTTATTCAAGGGGATTAAGATTGCTCAAATACACAAATTCCTCTCATTTATTTTATGCGGAGACGTCTTTTCATTGGTGAATGGTCGGCTAACAAAACATCAAGTATCTCTTCACGGTCTTCATTGTTTTTCTTCGCTTCTCCGGATGCAGGATTAACCTTACAAAACAAAGTAATCTTTTAGGGTTTGGTGTTTTCGTGAGATGGTGAACGATGCAGTAGTTCTTTGGTTGTTGCGGTCATGAGGGCTCCGTTTAAGTATCTTGGAGTTATGGTAGGAGGTATATGTCGGATGGTTAAAAAAATTGGATGAGTTATTAGTAAACTTAACAACACGGTTATCCAAGTGGAAGTGTAAGGCTTTGCGATAGGAGGAGTCTAACTCTTCTCAGTCGGTAATTAGGATCTAACTCCTAATACATCTTTCGTTTGTATAAGGCACCAACATGTTCTTAATACAATGGTAATTTTTAGGCGGAATTTTTTTCTATGGTTCGAATGGGTTAGATACGAAAGATTATCATGGTGAAATGGTACAAAAATTCTCGCGGTCAGAAGTGTGGTGGATTAGGGGTTTCTAGTTATTTTCGCGTTACAATGGCACTCTATTTAAGTGGGTTTGGTGGTTTATTTTCATTGCGTAATCATGTGGGTCTCGTTGATTCCTGCTATTCCCGGGTCTATTTTTACTCAAAATCTCCTCGTTCGGTTCTGTTGGGGCATATGTGCGGGAAATTCAAATCGCGGATTAATTCTCAAGGAATTGATTACTTTCGTTCTGCCGTATCGGGGTGGGCATGGTCGGCAGACGCGATTCTGGAAAGACCATTGGGATAGGTGGACGCTCCTCTTATGATCTTTTCCTGCGGTTATTTTCCTTAGAAATGAGGGTGATGTTTCTGTTGGCTACTACTGATGGTTTGCTTTTCGGATTCTTTTCGTCGTCCTAGTTCGGGGGTGGTATTAGAAGTTCAGCAGCTTTGAGCATCTCCAGACTTAGTTGGTACGTCTATCTCTCGAACTCTGATGACGTTGGGTTTGTAATTTGAAGGGTATGTGGTCCTTTTCAGGTTAAGAACATTCGATGTTTAACTTGATGATATTTTCTTCCTAATGATCGGTTGGCTATTCTGTTGGTTAAGTTTATTCCTTCAAGATTAATGTTCGCTTGGAGGGTTTACCTTGGATCGTTTCCTACACGCTGAATCTAAATACGTAGGAACATTCAAGTTTTGGAGATCAGTCTTGCGCCCGGTTGTAAGATGTTGTTGAAGAGGTTTCAACCATATTTATTTTTTTCTTGCCTTTGCTGTTGATGTTCACAGACCTTATATGTCGATGGTGGAATCTGACGTGGTTCTGTTAAGCTCTTCGAGGACATGGTTGTCTAGGTTCCAGGATATTTCGTCTTGAGTCTATTCTAAATGCATGCTGGAAGGTATTTTCTACGTTCATGGTGAGTCTATTTGGAACTATCGGAACAGTGTTCTTTTTGCAGCCCAACCCCATCGGAAAGATATCATCTTTGATGACATTGTTACTCGTTCGTTTCTTTGGTGTCACGCCAGATGTAATAAGGCGTTTAGTTGGGATAGGTGGTTGCAACACCCTTAATTTTACTTTCTTTGTAATTTTCTAGGTTCTTGCTTAGTCGTTTTATTTTTTGCTAATAAAAGTGTCGTTCAAAAAAACATTAGTGCAAATTAAGACATTTGTAGTTTTCTTCATGTAGAAAAATTATTATGCTTCATAGCATAATTATTTGGGTTTGATAAGTGCAGTTGAATGATTGTGTTTTATACATAATTTCTATGTTCAATGAATGATCTTTTGCTTAATTGCTCTTTTTAGTCTTTATATCTTGTATATTTGTGATTGTTGGTTTGCACAAATATGTTGACATTGGTGTTTTTCCTCCCCCCCCCCCATTTTTCATTTGCTATATGTGAGAAAAAAGAGGTGTTGTTCTTCTAACTTGGAATATTTCTTGTCTAATAATGAGCGTTTTGCTATCTGTGCTTCCTTTGGCACGCTCACTATGTATAACGGTTTTTTATTTTATTAAATTTTATGTCGTAAGGGTGTTTTCTAAAACAAAGAATAATAGTGTAAAGGTTTTATATAAATATATGGCTACGGGGTTTTTATGAAATGTTTATTGTTTATGACGGTTTTATGAAAAATACTTTATACGTGAAAGGGTGTTTAATTTTTTTTTATAAAGGCGTTTATAAAAAAAAAAAATTACAACTAGAGGGGTTTTATTAAAATGTTAATAGTTTAGGGGGTTTTGTGTTAAATTGCTATCTAGTACAAGGGCACTTTTTAAAATGATAAGCAATAACATGGAGGTCTATCTTTAATTAATAAAATAATTACTCATTTTAGAGTTTTGTATGAGATTAAATGTTATGAGAAAAAAAATTAGACCAATTAGAAAGCTTGATTTTGCCACGTAGGTAAATATCTGATTGGTCAATAAAAAGTCAAAATTGAATCAATTTGGTCAAAATTAATAAAATTTGGTGGAGAAATCTGATGGAGAAAAAAACACATAATAATATATATGTCAAATTTATAAAAACAAAAACTTGAAAAAAAGGAGATGATTAATAAAACATTAGTGGTTTAATTTTAAATAAATTATATGGAGTTAAAAGTGTAAATTTATAAATTTATAATTTTTATTATAATTTTAAAAAATAAAAAATTAACTCCTTTAACTTTATACCTCTAGACTTTATAGTTTAAAATACAACAAACGTAAACAATTTCTTACTTCCAAACAAAGATTTAACATTATCTAATCACATCTCAAATATACCCGAAGACTTTTTGGTGGATTTTTCATTGTCGGCTTGAATTCCTGTGTAAACCAAATATAGACTCACGAACACAAACTAATCGTTAAATAAAGATTTACCTATTATCAAATTATCGTAAATAAAGAAACACATACCCAACAGTAAGAATATCAGCCTTCCAAAGTGGAGGTCAATAGTTCGAATATAGGCTATGAAACATCATTTTCCTTTGTGCCTGGAGTTCAGACTGAAGCTGATTTCTAAGGGCTAAATTATTCCGATGGGATTAGTTGGGCTACAATATCGAGTCCGAAAACCACGAAAATAAAAGAAAAAATTACTCATAAATCCTCTTTGTTTATACTACGTAATATATAAAAGATTTAATGAATCTATTCTCTTCATATGATTTTGATAATATTCTACAACATAACTTATAAAACATAAAAAAATAATTTTTTACATATATTTTAAAAAACACATAATGTCTAAGGTTTTCCTTTTTATGCCCCTCTACTTTTCACATTTTGCAAAATGCTATCCCACCATATATACATATACTATTACTATTATAAATATACACATTGACGGACAAAAACGAAGTCGTTTTGACTTCGGGCCACTGTGCTATAGTATCGGGCTTACATTTTGGGCTAGCCTGATTTTTTTTAAAATTTGCATGCACAAAGTAGGTGGAAAAAAAAATATTACAAAAGTTCCGATTTATTCAGATAAAAAAAATACCCGCGGAAACATCTTCGATACCTAATAACTTTAAAATAATAGATATGGTCACAAGCGTACAACCCATTATATTAAAAAAAACCCATATAGAAAAAAAAAACACTTTAAACATGAGGCCCAACACATAACTTTACAGTAACGGGCTCCCATTTTGGGCCAGCCCAATTTTGGTTTTTTTTTTATTATTTTGTTTTTGTTTTTTTTTTAAATTTGTATGCACAAAGTAGGAGGAAAAAAAATATTACAAAAGTTCCGATTTATTCAAATAAAAAAAATACCCGCGGAAACATCTTCGATACCTAATAACTTTAAAATAATCGATATGGTCACAAACATACAACCCATTATATTAAAAAAACCATATAGCAAAAAAAAAAAACACTTTAAACATGAGGCCCAACACATAACTTTTTTTTTTAAATTATTTTGTTTTTGTTTTTGTTTTAAAAAAAATTGTATGCACAAAGTAGGAGGAAAAAAAATATTACAAAAGTTCCGATTTATTCAGATAAAAAAATACCCGCGGAAACATCTTCGATACCTAATAACTTTAAAATAATCGATATGATCACAAACGTACAACCCATTATATTAAAAAAAAAAACCCATATAGCAAAAAAAAACAACACTTTAAACATGAGGCCCAACACATAAGCCATATAAAAAAAATATTATTACTAATATACACATTTGTCGACAAACTAGCCTAAAATTTGCATAAAATATGACCCAAAATCTGGCCCAAAGTAAAAAAAAAAAAACTAGCCCAAAATTAGCCTGAAATCTGGCCCAAAGTAAAAAATAAATACAAAACGGTCCCTTAACTTTTAATTATTTACGATTTTCTTACACAAAAAACCCTGCAAAAAAATTAACAAAAAAAACACGTCAAGTTTTTATTGTTCACAACTTTTTTACATTCATCGGCCAAAAAAAAAGATATCGAACCGTCCCAAAAAAAGAAAATATTCAGGAAAAAATTAACCCGTCCCAACGCAATTTTTTTTCTCGAATCGTACAAAAGAAGGAAATATCCGGGAAAAAATTAGCCAAAAAAATTAGCCCAAAGTAAAAAAAAATACAAAACGGACCCTCACCTTTTAACTATTTACGATTTTCTTACACAAAAATTCCCGTAAAAAAATTTACAAAACCGTCCCAAAAAAAAAAAAAATTCGGGAAAAAATTAGCCTGTCCCAACGCAAATTTTTTTCCCCCGAATCATACAAAAAAATAAAATATTAAAAATTAGCCCCGCCATAACGCATCGCCCAAAAAACAAAACCCCGAAACGTAAAAAAAAATTATTCGGGAAAAAATTAGCCCCGCCGCAACGCGCGGGTAAATGAAGTCGTTTTGACTTCGGGCCACTTTGCTACAGTAACGGGCTCCCATTTTGGGATAGCCCGATTTTAGTTTTTTTTTTAATTATTTTGTTTTTGTTATTTTTTTTAATTTTGTATGCACAAAGTAGGAGGAAAAAAAATATTACAAAAGTTCCGATTTATTCAGATAAAAAAAATACCCGCGGAAACATCTTCGATACCTAATAACTTTAAAATAATCGATATGGTCATAAACGTACAACCCATTATATTAAAAAAAAACCCATATAGCAAAAAAAACACTTTAAACATGAGGCCCAACACATAATATATAAAAAAATTGTTATTAATATACTGGCCCAAAGTAAAAAAAATACAAAACGGTCCCTCAACTTTTAACTATTTACGATTTTCTTACACAAAAAATCCCGTAAAAAAATTTATAAAAACGTCCCAAAAAAAGAAAATATTCGTGAAAAAATTAGCCCGTCCCAACGCAATTTTTTTTCCCCGAATCATACAAAAAAGGAAAATATTAAAAATTAGCCCCGCCATAACGCATCGCAAAAAAAAAACCTGAAACGTAAAAAAAAAATTATTCGAGAAAAAATTAGCCCCGCCGCAACGCACGGGTTATTTTGCTTGTTAAAATTATTCACGTACTCTCTGAATTCATCGATAACTATGGTCAAAGAAAATAATTAAGGATAACTTAAATAAATGGGACCATTAAGTAAAAAAAATTTACCAAGCCGTTCCCAAAAAAAAAGAAAATATTCGGAAAATATTAGCCCGTCCACAACGCAATTTTTTTCCCCGAATCATAAAAAAAACAATTATTAAAAAATTAGGTTCCCCGCATAACGCATCGCAAAAAAAACCCTCTGAAAACGTTTAATCAAAATAATTATTCGGGAAAAATTAGCCCCGCCGCAACGCGCGGGTTCATTTGCTTGTTATAAATATACACATTCACCGACTAATCCACTGTCGTTTTGACAATGGGCCACAATGCTACAGTATCGGGCTCCCATTTTGGGCCAACCCGATTTTTTTTTTTTTTAAATTTGTATACACAAAGTAGAAGGAAAAAATATATTACAAAAGTTCCGATTTATTCAGATAAAAAAAAATACATGCGGAAACATCTTCGATACTTCAATACTTTTAAATAACGATATGGTCACAAAGTACAACATCATTTATATTTAAAAAAATACCCATATATAGCAAATAAAACACTTTAAACATGAGCCAACACCATAAGAATATAAAAAAAAATTATTACTAATAATAACTTTTGTCGACAAAACTTAGCCTAAAATTCGCATAAAATGTGGCCAAATCTTAGCCCAAAGTACAAAAAAAAACTAGCAATATTAGCTGAAATTTGCGCCAAAGTAAAAAAAAAAAATACAAAACGGTCCCTCAACTTTTAACTATTTACGATTTTTTACACAAAAAATCCCGTAAAAAAATTAACAAAAAAAACACGTCAAGTTTTTATTGTTCACAACTTTTTTACATTCATCGGCCAAAAAAAAGATATCGAACCGTCCCAAAAAAGTGAAAAAGAAGAGAAGAAAGGAGAAATAAAGAAAGATGAGAAAATAATCGGGAAAAAATTAAACCGTCCAACGCAAATTATTTTTTTTTTTTTTTTTTTTCCAGATCGTACAAAAAAAGGAAAATATCCGTGGAAAAATTAGCCAAAAAAAACCAAAAAAAAAAAAAATAGCCTAAAATTGGCCAAAGTAAAAAAAAAAAAAAAAAAAAAAAAAAAAAAAAAAAAAAAAAAAAAAAAAAAAAAAAAAAACAAAAAAAAAAAAAAAAAAAATAAAAAAAAAAAAAAAAAAAAAAACAAAAAAACAATAAAAAAAAAAAAACAAAAAAAAAAAAAAAATAAAAAAAAAAAAAAAATAAAAAAAATAAAAAAAAAAAAAAAAAAAAAAAAAAAAAAAAAAAAAAAAAAAATAAAAAAAAAAAAAAAAAAAAAAAAAAAAAAAAAAAAAAAAAAAAAAATAAAAAAAAAAAAAAAAAAAAAAAAAAAAAAAAAAAAAAAAAAAAAAAATAAAAAAAAAAAAAAAAAAAAAAAAAAAAAAAAAAAAAAAAAAAAAAAAAAAAAAAAAAAAAAAAAAAAAAAAAAAAAATAAAAAAATAAAAAAAAAACAAAAAAAAAAAAAAAAAAAAAAATAAAAAAAAAAAAAAAAAAAAAAAAAAAAAAAAAAAAAAAATAAAAAAAAAAAAAAAAAAAAAAAAAAAAAAAAAAAAAAAAAAAATATATACAAACGGGACCTCACATTTTAATATTTACGATTTTATTACACAAAAATTCCCAGTAAAAAAATTTACAAAACCGTCCCAAAAAAAGAAAATATTCGGGAAAAAATTAGCCCGTCCCAACGCAATTTTTTTTCTCCGAATCATACAAAAAAAGAAAATATTAAAAATTAGCCCCGCCATATCGCATCGCCAAAAAAAAACACCGAAACGTAAAAAAAAAATTATTCGGGAAAAAAATTAGCCCCGCCGCAACGCGCGGGTTCTTTTGCTTGTTATAAATATACACATTCACGGACAAAAACGAAGTTTTTTTTTAATTTGTATGCACAAAGTAGGAGGGAAAAAAATTACAAAAGTTCCGATTTATTCAGATAAAAAAAAAATACTGCGGAGGAAACATCTTTCGATACCTAATAAACTTTTAAATAATCGATATGGTCACAAACGTAAACCACTTATATAGAAAAAAAAAACCCATATAGCAAAAAAACACTTTTAAAATGAGGCCCACAATAAGCTATATATAAAAAATTATTACTAATATACACATTTGTCGACACAAGATAGCTAAAATTGCATTAAAATGTGGCCCAATCTAGCCCAAATTAAAAAAACAAACTTAGCCAAAAATTAGCCTGAATTTGGCCCCAAGTAAAAAAAAATACAAAACGGTCCCTCAACTTTTAACTTATTTACGATTTTCTTTCACAAAAAATCCCGTTAAAATATTACAAAAAAACACGTCAACGTTTTTTATTGTTCATAACTTTTTTACATTCATCGGCCCAAAAAAAGAATAGCGAACAGTCAAAAAAGAAAATATTCGGGAAAAAAATTAAACCGTCCAACGCAATTTTTTTTTTCAGAATCGTACAAAAAAAGGAATATCGGGAAAAAAAATTAGCCAAAAAAAACCAAAAAATAGCCTGAAATCCTGGCCAAGTAAAAAAAAAATACAAAACGGACCTCACCTTTTTAAACTATTTACGATTTTTCTTACACAAAATCCCGTAAAAAAATTTACAAAACGTCCCAAAAAAGAATATTCGGGGAAAAAAAGTAGACGTCCAACTAGAGATGCAAAAAAATCGGTTAAAACGGTTTCGGTTTTTTTTAGAAAACGGTTTAAATAACCGGTTTTCTAATAAACTGGTTATCGGGTTTTTCCGAAATCAGTTTTTTCAGTTTTTAAATTTTCAGTTAGTTTTTTACCGGTTTCGGTTTTTTTTGCGGTTTTAAAATGTTCGGAAAACGGTTTTTTTTACCGGTGTCGGTTTTTCGGAATTTAAACTTCGCAAACATTTATATAATAAAACTTGTTAATTATCAAACATTTTTAAACAATTATACGGAAACATACTAAACAAATACAATCATAACTTTTTATTTGCACCGGAAACTACTAAAAAAATACCACAATAACTTTTATTTAAACATACAAATTTTACCACTAAAAATATATAAAATATATAAATACTATTCATTTCATGCTGCGGCATCGGCCATCACCAAAAAACATATTATTGTACTATGAATGCGATTCGGCATTTGCCATCAACCCGTTATATCACTCCATGCATCTTCCAAAAAATCTTCTACATCTACGTGTTCAATATCTAAGTCTTCAAACTCACTTTCATCTAATTCGGTATTCGGAGGTGATATCCCTAAATCAACTTCTTCTCTTGCTATAGTTTCTTCAACGTCTTCTAATATCGGACCTTCCAACGATGTTTCATGTTGTACACCTTCTACTCCGTCCAAATAATCTTTCAAACATATCACATAACTCTCCACGGATTCGGGGGTTAGTCTTGACCTCTTTCCGATATAATTCTACGCTAATGAATAAGCCGATTCGGAAGCTACGTCGAAGCTTGGACGTTTAATAAGTCACGAGCCATAGCGGGTTAAATTGGAAATAGATTTCCCTTCTTTCCACCAAGCCAAAATGTCAAAGTTTGTATAATATCTTCGGGCTTAAAGTTATTAAAAGTTTGTAGCCATATATTGTTCAAATCGCTTGTTGTTAGGGCGATGTTCTGTTGACGCTTTGTAGCCGTCTTCAAATAAACTATTATAAAGGTTTATATTAATGTCACTTGCCATTCGGGACGATCCGGCCCGCATTTGATCAACAATTGGGTTTTGTTGTTGACCATATTTTGTTGCATAAATTCCAAATAATTTTTTAAAGTTATCGTTAAATTTAAAAATTTGGGAGTTTATATAGTTGGGGTCGGGGTCGTTAGCGTCTAACCCAAATGATAAGTCTAAATTGTTCATTATTCTTGTTATTAAAAGTTCTACGCCTCCAACATTTAAACATGGATTAAGTGCGGCGGAACAAGTAAAAACCAAAGGTAAATTAGCAAAATATTTTACAAATTTCTTTTTTATAACTTTAACCTTCTTCCAAAATTTTGAACTAGTGAGAGGTTTTAATTGTCTAATTTTTCCGTCATAGCATAAATTTTGGATTTAAAACTAATGAGCTAGTTGGGTAGAAACACTACGATAATATAGTTGTTGCCACCTTAAAAACTGTAAAAATAGTTTAAATCATTTAGTATAGATCCCAATCTTGGTCGCTTATCGGAATCGGACTTATTTCTATTTACAACGTGTTTCATTAAAAGCGTTTAAAGTCTCACGTTGCCCCCCCCTCTCGTAATATATTTTCAAACATCATGCAAGGTAGAATTCCACATGTTTTATTATCATAGCAAGGTCTAGGGGTTCTACAACCACATTGTTTCGAAAAAAGGTTATTGTTCATTTGTCGTTCGTTCTCGATCTCTATATAGTTAATATTAAACCCTAAATTTCATCTTTTTTAAACTTCACATATTTTAATGCCGCTTGCACGTAATAAATTTTAATCATGAGCAACACAACGGAAATGAAAAAAAAACACCATCTAAAACGGGTTTATACGTAATTTTAACAATTCCATAGCTCTAGTATTATTGGATGTATTATCCAGTGAAATCGTAAAAACTTTATTATCTAAATTATATTGTTTCGCGCTCTTTCCTTTGGTGCTATAATAGATGTAATATGTCATTTACTTGGGACGCTTGACTTAAAAACCCTCATTTGATTTCCTTGTAATGTCTTTTTTCTTCGTTCTAGCGCCTTGCTAGTAATAAAATTTCGGTTAAAAAAATTATATTCAATTGTTAAAGGGTCATGTAAATTTTTCTTAGATAGATCCATCTGAGGATAACAAATAGTTTAAAAGCAATTGTTCCGTTCATTAATAACAAGATTCGGATTAAACCAATGTGCCGTAACGGCTAAATTAAAGAAGTTGCCGTATCCATGTGGTGCGGTCCAAGTTCCGTAGTTGTAGAAACACCATATTTTAATCACGGAAAACCATCAATAATATTTTTTTAGCCGTTTCCATAATTTTAAAAGCTTCACTTCTCTAGTGTTAGTACGACTTAATGTTGATTACCGCGGTTTGTAGCCTCCTATTTGATGATCTCCGTAAGCTTGACGGTTGTCGAAGTGGTTTGATTGAATGGAAGCGCTTCTTGTTGATGACATAATTTCGTTGAAAATCATGTCGAACGCATAATATCAAATATAAAAACTTGACCATCCGCACCAATAGTACCTTGTGACGTATCATTTTGGCTTACAACCGTGCTTATGAGTCCGGAGTGTAGTGTTAGACGCGGGGTTATAAAATTTCATACATTTCTTGCAACGCGCCTTTTCCACCCCATCGATCATAATACACATATCGAAATTAGACCAAACATCGCCTTTTCTCGTAGTTGGTCTAATTCGCACCACATCTTCATTTGTGTAAACTTTTCGTACATGGCTAGTAGAAATGGAGGGATTAGTGGAAGCTTGTTGTGATTGTGAGTTTTCCATTATAGAGGGATTTGAGAAATTAGAGTATATATATCACGATTAGAGAGAAAAAGAGAGATTAGTGAGTGTTTTTGATGTGTTTTCAACCCCAACCCATTACATGTATTTATACTACCAATCCATGCCCTAAAATCATCAAAAAACACAAAAAAAACCAAAAAACCGACTAGTATAACGGCTACTAGCCGTTGGGAATTTTTTTTTTAAAAACCGAAAAAAACCGGTTAAACCCGGTTAAAACCGGTTTTTTTTTAAAATTTGTAACGGCTATTTAAACATGGAGTGTTGACCGGTTTTTTTAACCGGTTAAAACCGGTTTTTTTTAAAAACGCATATAACGGTTATAAAAAAAAAAAATTAAAAAAAACCGGTTAAACCCGGTTATTTTAAAAAACCGGGTAAACCCGGGTTTAAAACCGGTAGCTTACTAAACCCGAAAACCGGTCTAACCGGTTCGGTTAAAAAAAACCGGTTCCGGTTTTTTGTACCGGTTTTTAAAAAAACCGGTTTCCATTTGCACCACTAGATACAAGCAAGAAACTTTCTATAAAAAAATAGACAAAGGGCAATCTTTTAATGTATCTTTTAGTTTTATATGTATAAATCAATGGTACTTAGGTCCTGTTATAGATTAAGTACTTGAAACATGATCTCGATATCATCATTGTCCGTAATAGGGGTAAAAGGCAAGGAGCGATCATAGCGGAATAAAGTGGGAGATCGAATAATAATGAAGGGAAGTCGACTTTATATGGTGCAGCGGTCGGTGACTATGAGGGCAGCCGATCGATCATGATGTGGAGTGGATATCAGTCATGT